>JARPMJ010004400.1:2500-7500 GCA_033366665.1 Phoxinus dragarum
ATATACAGTCTTCATCATACATGCGCTGCTCATGGGGACGGGGTGTACCTCCACATCGGCATTGCTCAGGCTCATCTTGGAGCCTCGGAAGATCTCCGTGCTGTTCCTCAGGACCTCCATGACCGCGAGCAGGTCTCCGCTGTACTTCGTGCTGTCGAGCGATGCCATCCGGAGCGTGGACAGGACCACGGACACGCCGTCCACCAGCTGACCGCTCTGGGACCGGGTCACATGATCACGCGTCTGGGAAGAGAAGGGCCGTTAGGATCCAGTCCTCAGACATTTAAGCCAGAATTGAACACAAAAGGGGCTTTCGCACGGGGTTTAAAGGAACGAGCCACCAGGGCGGTTCCCCGAGAACTATGAAAGGTTCCCTCCGGTGCGAAAGCCAATAATGTTTTAGTATTTGGCTGATGGTGCTTACCAGGGTCTGGATGTCCTGGAATTCTTTGGAAACACATTTGATGTGAGTTGGGTTTTCCCAGAAGGCCAGACCCACGGCGTCCAGCGTGCATCTGCGGAGGATCAGGCCTGCAGGAGTCAAAGAGAGGAGGTTAAAGACTGAAATCAGGCCAGCGACCCTCATTGGACGAGAGATCTCAGATCTCAGATCAGTACCTGTGGCATCGGACGGGCAGGGCACAGCGGCCAGTGTCGCCCGCGGGCGTCTTCTTCCACACCACACTGCCGTAGTTCTCCTCTCCGCAGATCTCGTGAGGTTCTGACAACACATTTATAAAGCAATTAAATCACCGCCTCAAGGTTAGTGCATGTGTTACTGCGAGTAAATCTGGTTTGAGGTTTCACCTGGACACCGCTTCTCGTTGCAGTTTCGCATTTCTGATTTATCACCGTTGCAAGGTTCTCCTTCAAAGAAAGGTCCTTCACACACTCTCTGTCTGAGCTGATGTCCTCCACCACAGGACTTACTGCAACTTCCCCACGAGCTCCACAGCTGCCACCTCCCGTCCACTAGAGGGCGACAACACATCTCTCATTCAAACACTTGTTTACAGATATTTAGGAACAAAAAACAGCTTCTGTCTGGGCCACTATCATCAAAATACGATTGATAATTAGCATACAGTTTGTATTGGCGGTATGGTTCTGTTCTGGGTAAGAACTCCCTGCACGGATAAGACCAATAATAACCCCCTTATGGTAAACACAACAGAACCAACATGAATATATTGCAGATATCATTCATATTTTAAAGTAATTCGAAAATGTATTCTGACTCAAGGGGAATGAGAACGGCAGATGCTGACTGACGAGTGGAGCTGGGGAGGGAGGAGGTCATCAGCTCCTGAGAAGCGTGATCGCTGCTGATAATACGTATAATAATACTGATAATATGTGAGGAACACTGTACCTGGGCAGTCTTTGAGGAAGCAGTTGCTGGTTTCCAGCCATTCTCCTCTGCACTCCGAGCCTCCGTACGAGGGGCCGTTGCACTCACGGATTCTCTGCATCGTGCCGTTAGAGCAAGAGGAAGAGCAGGGAGTCCATGCAGACCAATCGTTCCAGGAACCATCGACTGCAGAAGAGGGAAGATTAAAGCTGTTATTGAAAGGGCTTGAATGATTGAGGTGTACAGTGCCATCTGGTGCGGAGATCTGGAATAGCGCTCAGGCTGAGAGTACTGACCCGGGCAGACAGCGATGTTGCAGAACTTGGTTTGTTTGGTGGGTCCGCGGCAGGGTTCTCCACCGTTACGAGGTTGTTTGCAGGTACGGACGCGATCACGGTATCCACGACCACATGTGGACGAGCACAGACTCCAGGGAGCCCATTCGTCCCACAATCCATTCACTGCACATGCGGATTGCGGAGTCGTTAGTCAATCGCTCATCCCGTGATAAGGACAAATGAATATTGACAAGTGTGTGTGTGATTTGAAGTACCTGGGCAGACGGCAGTGTTGTTGCATGGTCGATTCTCTCTCAAAGGGCCGGTGCATTGGCTGCTGTGTCCAGACATCATGCAGGAACGTGCGCGGGTTTGCCAGCCTTCGCCACAGCTCACAGAACACACACTCCATGAGGACCACGTGTCCTGCTGGGTTTTCTTCTGCACACACAGGAGAATAACAAAGAGTTTGATTCAGCACAACACTTACTACTCCAGACTGCTTTTCTAGTGTTGCATTACACACCTTTGTGAGGGGCCTGGTTAGCCCATGATGGTGCCATCAGAGTCACGCCGCTGGCCGATGATGGAGCGCAGACCTTGACTTCTCTGACGGGCTTGACCTGCACAGATCAACACAAACCCTCTGTAAGATCTGACAGCTCTCGCATTGACTGCGGGCACATTTATGCACATTGAACTGACCGATGCAGGGCTGAGGGTTGCAGGAGCGTCCCTCCTCCACGACGCCCTCACACACGCCATCCTCAGGCTGGCAGCCGCGACTGCGCACCTGGACTCCACCACCACACTCGCTACTGCACTCGGACCAGCGGCCCCATCCGTTCCAGCCTCCTGCAAACACAGCACACACACATACTGGATGAGTAATACTGAAGAGGACAGAACATTCACTGCAGATGAGTCATGATAATGCTGCCGTCAGTGCTGACACCTGCTGGCCAACTCGGGTTACTGCATTCTAACTTCATCAGCACAATAGAGGCGTCCAATCTGCCTGTCAACTTATTGACAATCGATGCAGCGTTGTTTTCTCATAAATGAAGGTTTTGATTTCAAGAGGCTGGCTCTATAACAGCAGGGGAAAGTCTCAAAGACAAACAAATGCTTTTTAACCTTTTCTAAATAAAATGCAGCTTTGAAGGCCAAATGCCAGGACGCCGCATGATACAGCCATTTGAAAGGGGGAATCGAGGGCTCTCTTTGGATGTGGTGTTTTTGTAGCCCAGCGGGTTGCTATAACAACCTCAAGCACTGAGGCATTGATTTATTTAGCGGAGGCTCGGGGAGCTCGACTATAGAGCAGAACCACATCCAGTCAAGTCACCTCCATTTATACAGCACTTTTAATAATACAGATTGTTTTAAAGGAGCTTAACAGTTATAATAGGAAATTAAAGGAATAGACTGTTTTGCCTTTACAGCAGCTCTAGAATAAAGTTATTGTCCAGCTAAAGTTAGTTTTTGATTGATTCACTTCCGTTGCAAAGATCATTAGTTATTAACTCAGGGGGAGCTTACACGACACCGTTTGAAATGAAAAACTTTTAATGCAAATTTGCTTGCACTTTACCAAATAAATGGGTCGCCACTGGACCCTGGCATCTCTCTCACACACTTACGCATGATCTCTGCATCGCCGGCCGCTGTCTCTCGTGGTGGGCGTGCACTTCTCGGTGTAGACTCCGCCCCTGTAACAGCCGCCGTTCTTCCTCTTGGGCGGTTCCCAGCACTGCAGGGGGTCATCATGATGCCACAGGGGTTTCCGTGGGTGCTGGTCGCCAGGCAATCTTCCAACCATTGGCACAGCATCTCGCAGGCAGGCATACTGGGGTTCCTCTTTCCACGACCAGAAACTCAGCTCCGAACTGGCTGCCCTTCGTCACTCCCCTCGCCTTCCTCCGCGGGGCTCCAGCCCGAGACTCGACGTCACCTTCCGCACCTGCAGGAACTGTTTGCTGGACTCCAGGTAGGCCACGGCGGAGGAAGCGTCGCACAGGCGCACCACCTCGTCGAAGCTCTCCATGCCCAGGTACGTGCGCGAGGTCTCCAGGAAGGAGTCGAACTGGAAGGTCCGGATCTGGCGAGGGGTGCAGGTCTCAGTAGGCTTGGTGATCTTCATGTAGACGGTGTATCGGCGGGGGTCGGGGTTCTGCAGGGTCCAGGAGCTCGGGGACGACGGCAGGGCGGTCTTAGAGGAGAATACGCCGAAGAACCGGCTCTGCTCCAGGGTGGCACAGGTGGAGGAGGCCGGGCCGGAGGGAGTGGAGGTGCCCGGGGCGAACATCGCACACATACACGCGCACAGCGCCAACGGGATGAACCGCCGCTCCATGTTCTTGCTTCAGGACGGGTGGATCCTTGGATTCGAGTTTAGTGCTTTCGACTTGCCTCGGTTCTTTGATCGGGAAGGGTTAGATCTGTTCACTACGACGAGTGCGGGTTTGATTCTTCACTAGACTGATAGGGACATATCTGTGGGGAAAACAGCAAACAGAAGGGATTCAGAGTTAGCACTTGTCAATCATAGGCATTGTAATGATCACACTGTCTGCCTTCTGAATCATATCTGTAGTCGAGAGCTGCGCCCTCCATTAGTGTGCGTTCGAGAAAGAGACCTGTCAGCGCTAATGCGCACACTGCCATCACACTCAGACTATAATTGCAGTGCCCTTCACAGGAATCTCTCCCTGCATCGCTCTCTCGTTCTCTCCTGCCCACGCGTTCAAACGTGGCAGAGCGATTGCGTCAGACTGACGTCCATGAAGACTCGGCTCGCGCCCACGGAAGTCCAGCGCCGCTCGGGTTCTTACAGGGAGAGAGGGACGTTTCCGCAGGAACGCTCAGCCCCTCCCTGACAGAACTCTAGTGTTGTTGCCATAGCTACAGGTGCTCGAGACACAGATCTGCTGTGTGTGTGTGTGTGTGTGTGTGTGTGTGCACCTCTCTCTTTCCCAGCACAATCCCTCGCTCTGTTCCAGAACTTCTCCCTCTGTTGCACAAAGACACTCATTCAGCTTTGAGATGAAAGAGAGAGAGTGCAGCTGTGCGAGGAACCAGCGACCCCATCGTCTTCATCAGTACCTTCATCTTTCTGCACTGTTGCGAACTGATAATGTGGGGCTAAAATAACTACAGCTCAACAGTTGTATAAAATGAGCGAGTCAGATGCGCCTCTAATGCACTCCCATTGAATCTGACAGACCGGAAACTATTGACTCGCAGAACATGAGAGTCCTTCAGCGCTGCCACTCAAGCTCTCTTCATGCCCAGATATGATTGCACATTACATGAGTCGTTATGGAGACAGCGGATGTTCGAGGGAGCCAGGAGGACGAGGAGAGAACGAT
>JARPMJ010004400.1:22500-27500 GCA_033366665.1 Phoxinus dragarum
GACTAACGCTTAGTCCAGCTGGTTCTGCTGGTTCTGCTGGTTCAGCTGGTTCAGCTGGTTCTGCTGGTTCTGCTGGTTCAGCTGGTTCTGCTGGTTCTGCTGGTTCTGCTGGTCAGGCACGTGTGTAGTGAAGCTAGTGGACCATGGTTAGGCTAGATGAGAAGATACACGGGTGACCAGTACGACCAGTCTCTTCAGTGGTCTCCCTCTGGATGTGGTTAGTTGAACTGATTGACTTGTGCTGTCGACTGACGTCACCAGATGATCAAAGCACTTTTGCAGCCGGTTTATCATAAAGGTCCAGCTGTGCAGATTTGATATCACAGCGTCAGATCAGCGGCGATTCTGTTGAGCAATGAAACAACACAACATAACTCATGTGTGTGTCAGAAACAGAAGATCAGACGGGCTGAGAACGCCAGCGGAGATGCTCTGGACATGCTGTGTTCTGGATGCTGCTGTGCTTAAAATCTTGATATAAATCATTCTGTAGTTGTTTATTGTCCCGGGTCAGCTAGGTAACGCGGAGTTGGACTGAGGATGGGACTCCTCTGCTAGTTCTGGGAGACTTCAACATCCACCTGGGAAAACCTCAGGCTGCTGACTTCCGTTCTCTGCTTGACATCAAGCAAGTGTGGGTCAGGGTTAACCCTCTGGGGCCTGGAGGTGTTGTGACATGCTCTGACATTAGTGCTTATTTCTGTTACTTGTGACACTTTCATGGATAAAGTCTTATTACACTGCATTCAGCACAAACTCTGCTACAATAATATATCAGCAGCATGTATGTAAAAGTTTGTAGTTTTGAGATAATAACATTTATGCGTGGTTTGTGAAAATAACAAAAAAAGTCACTGAAATAAGGTCATGAAACCCAAACTGATTATTTCTTCACAAGACTTTTGAAAATTGTATCACGTAGCCTAGAATATTTGTTCCAAAACTATGTGAAAATCATCCTGACTACTCATTCAGATCAGACAATATATTGATTTAAAATGTGTAAGACATGTCTTGTGTAAGAAAGCTTTATGCGAGTACGCGTAAACCACCCATGAATATTGAGTGTTTCACACCTGAGACAAAGAGTCTCCCATAATGCCCTATCAGGAGCTCTCAGGCACTGTCATTATGAGGAACCTTGCACAAAGAATGAGGAGATTTAAAAAAATAATGGGTTTTTGATTGTTTGGATTTATTTACAACACAACATAATCCAAAGATACACAACAAATGACAAAAAGCACATTATTATAACAGACTGAACTAAAGACTTAGGTCCCTATTGTAACGCTCTGAAACGCAAGTAACTCTGTGGGCGGATCCCGGCGCTGTTGCTATTATACCGGCGGGATAAACGACTCTATTATAACTGCGAATCACTATTATAACTGCGAATCGCTATTATAACGGCGGATCGCTATTATAACGGTGGATTGCTATTATAACGGCGGATTGCTATTATAACTGCGAATCACTATTATAACGGCGGATTGCTATTATAACGGCGGATTGCTATTATAACGGCGGATCGCTATTATAACGGCGGATTGCTATTATAACGGCGGATCGCTATTATAACGGCGGATCGCTATTATAATGGCGGATTGCTATTATAACGGTGGATTGCTATTATAACGGCGGATTGCTATTATAACTGCGAATCACTATTATAACGGCGGATCGCTATTATAACGGCGGATCGCTATTATAACGGCGGATTGCTATTATAACGGCGGATTGCTATTATAACGGCGGATTGCTATTATTACGGCGGATCGCTATTATCGGATTGCTATTATAACGGCGGATCGCTATTATAACGGCGGATCGCTATTATAACGGCGGATTGCTATTATAACGGCGGATTGCTATTATAACGACGGATTGCTATTATAACGGCGGATCGCTATTATAACGGCGGATTGCTATTATAACGACGGATTGCTATTATAACGGCGGATCGCTATTATAACGACGGATTGCTATTATAACGGCGGATCGCTATTATAACGGCGGATCGCTATTATAACGGCGGATTGCTATTATAACTGCGAATCGCTATTATAATGGCGGATTGCTATTATAACGGCGGATTGCTATTATAACGGCGGATCGCTATTATAACGGCGGATTGCTATTATAACGGCGGATTGCTATTATAACGGCGGATCGCTATTATAACGGCGGATTGCTATTATAACGGCGGATCGCTATTATAACGGCGGATTGCTATTATAACGGCGGATTGCTATTATAACGGCGGATCGCTATTATAACGGAGGATTGCTATTATAATGGTGGATTGCTATTATAACGGTGGATTGCTATTATAACGGTGGATTGCTATTATAACGGTGGATTGCTATTATAACGGCGGATTGCTATTATAACGGCGGATCGCTATTATAACGGAGGATTGCTATTATAATGGCGGATTGCTATTATAACGGCGGATCGCTATTATAACGGAGGATTGCTATTATAATGGCGGATCGCTATTATAACGGTGGATTGCTATTATAACGGCGGATTGCTATTATAACGGAGGATTGCTATTATAATGGCGGATCGCTATTATAACGGCGGATTACTATTATAACGGCGGATTGCTATTATAACGGCGGATCGCTATTATAACGGCGGATTGCTATTATAACGGCGGATCGCTATTATAACGGCGGATCGCTATTATAACGGCGGATCGCTATTATAACGGCGGATCGCTATTATAACGGCGGATCGCTATTATAACGGCGGATTGCTATTATAACGGCGGATATAACGGCGGATCGCTATTATAACGGTGGATCGCTATTATAACGGCGGATCGCTATTATAATGGCGGATTGCTATTATAACGGCTATTATAACGGCGGATCGCTATTATAACGGCGGATTGCTATTATAACGGCGGATTGCTATTATAACGGCTATTATAACGGCGGATTGCTATTATAACGGCGGATCGCTATTATAACAAAGTGTGTGTGTTGTTCACACGCTACATAATGGCCAAGCACGCGCCCTTAAAATATCATCTGACTAACGCCAGGCGCCGCTGTCTTTAGACTCGGTTTCTCCTGGTCAGTGGCGGAACTGTTTTCTAAAACTCCAAAATATCACCAGGAGCGTTTGCACCGGAACACACTCCTCTTTTCACTGAACCGCCCCCCCGAGCGCAAGTGTATTTCTTAGTTAACCGACGTGCGTCTGTGGAGGGAAGAGTCCGCTGTGCGCGGGTGCAAATTAGGAATGATACATGTGTCGGTGTACAAAGTCAATTGCGCTGGGTGCAAGATAGGGCCCAGAGACTTAACCAGTCACACACATTTGTGCCATTCCTGAAACATAGTACACACCTGTCATTTCCAAGGTGTTTGATTTTTCACTTTACCTCCTCATGCTCATGTTGAGGTCAGCAGGACTCATCAGTGGGGCGTCTGGTCCCTGTAAGTGGACACATACAAAAGTAGAAATTTTACAGATTCTTTTTTTCATATTTCTTTAGGCTGTATGACCATAAATGACGGAGTATTTTAAGTCTATTTTGCTGCAAATCTTGCCATCAAGCAAGTGTGTGTTAGGATTAACCCGCAAGCAGAGAAGTAACACAAATCAAAAGACCAACCTTAGTTTGTATCAGTCAGTCCTCTCTTTCTTCTCTGCAATTGTCTCCAATGCTAAAACGACAAACTACCACAACAAAATTAACAATTCTCTTTTAAAAACCTTCTCTTCTCTTCTTTGCCCCACCTTCATTAAACCTAACAGCTGATGATTTAGCCACATTCTTCATAAACAAAACAACCACCATCAGCGACCACACACACACACACACACACACACACACACACACACACACACACACACACACACACACTGTTACTGAGGCTCTGAGACTCAAGAGCAGCTTCCCAATCCTCAGTTCTCATCCCGCTGGATCTGCTGCTGCGTTTGACACAGTTAACCACCAGATCCTCCTGTCAATCCTCATGATGAAGGGCATCTCGGGAACCGCACTCCAGTGGTTTAGGTCTTCCGTCTCAGCAGGTCCTTCAGGGTGTCGTGGAGGGGTGAGGTGTCTAAGACCAACATCTAGCTACTGGAGTGCCTCAGGGCTCAGTACTGGGACCACTTCTCTTCTCCATCTACATGACATAGCACCTTCAACTCTACCATATGAAGACAGAACTGCTTGTGTTCTCACACAACCGGTCACTTCACCACAACCGGTCACTTCACCACAACCGGTCACTTCACCACAACCTGTCACTTCACCACAACCGGTCACTTCACCACAACCGATTACTTCACCACAACCTGTCACTTCACCACAACTGGTCACTTCACCACAACCGATCACTTCACCACAACCGATCACTTCACCACAACTTCTCCATTGCTGTAGGTTCATCATCCATAACTCCATCCAGGACGGTCAGGAACCTTGGAGTTGTGATTGATGATCAGTTGAACTTCACAGACCACAACCGCTAGAATAGGTGCTCTCTCTCTATCGATATATATATATATATATATACAGTGATCATTTACACAACAGAGATCAACAGAGTACACTCAACTGCCTGTAATTCAATAATCTATGTATTCTGACACATCATATAAATCTGAATATAGCGGACTGATTGTGTAGTGTGTAACCGTGTGTGACGTCACGGCTCAGGATAGTCTCTAAAAGACTTATTTATAGTGACTCTGAATATGAAACTGAGAAATGAGTGTTTCATCGTCAAACAAGAGACACACTTTAATAACACCAGGACTCCCACAGCACACACACACACACACACACACACACACACACACACGACACGAGAGCGTCAGCCGATCCACGGCCTAAAAACAGAATCACACACAGATAGGATGCTCATAACACCAAACTTTACAGAACGAGCCTCTGAACAACACACTTTCTGGGACGATTCTCAGAAAACGGCAAACACAACAAAGCGTCTTATAATGGAAGTCAAATGTAA
>JARPMJ010004400.1:32500-37500 GCA_033366665.1 Phoxinus dragarum
AAAACATGATGCTAATTCCAGCCGTGACGTGAGCGCTCGACGGTGGTCCTGTTAGCGCCCAACTGAGATTCTGGCAGCATCACAAAACAGCTTCATTCAGCACAAACAATTAAAGAGCCGCGGGTCTGATTGTGCAGAAGCATCGCTGATATTCTGCCTTCATGCAGAGCTTGATGTTTTTACTAGCATTGTTAGAGAAGCAGACACACTGTCAGTTTAAGTCTAGACACATCTCTTATCCTGGCATACACATAACACATTATACATTTCTATTATTCAAATTACTTAAATGATTGTTAGGCTGCATAAATTAGTTTAGCCGGAACCGGAAACACCTGATGTACTCATTACATCATAAGAAGAATGGCATTTACGCTAGTATTAGTCTCTCTGTTTATCCCAAGGTTTAGTGTAGTCATAATGAATGATGTAGTCAGCCGGATCCGGGCCGTATCCAGATCAGATGGAGGACCTGCGCCTAGACACGACCACAACACATGATGTAGTCAGCCGGATCCGGGCCGTATCCAGATCAGATGGAGGACCTGCGCCTAGACACGACCACAACACATGATGTAGTCAGCCGGATCCGGGGCCGTATCCAGATCAGATGGAGGACCTGCGCCTTAGACACGACCACAACACATGATGTAGTTCAGCCGGATCCGGGCCGTATCCAGATCAGATGGAGGACCTGTGCCTAGACACGACCGCAACACATGATGTAGTCAGCCGGAATCCGGGCCGTATCCAGATCAGATGGAGGACCTGCGCCTGGACACGACCGCAACACATGATGTAGTCAGCCGGATCCGGGCCGTATCCAGATCAGATGGAGGACCTGCGCCTAGACACGACCACAACACATGATGTAGTCAGCCGGATCCGGGCCGTATCCAGATCAGATGGAGGACCTGTGCCTAGACACGACCGCAACACATGATGTAGTCAGCCGGATCCGGGCCGTATCCAGATCAGATGGAGGACCTGCGCCTGGACACGACCACAACACATGATGTAGTCAGCCGTATCCAGATCAGATGGAGGACCTGCGCCTAGACACGACCACAACACATGATGTAGTCAGCCGGATCCAGGCCGTATCCAGATCAGATGGAGGACCTGCGCCTAGACACGACCACAACACATGATGTAGTCAGCCGGATCCGGCCCGTATCCAGATCAGATGGAGGACCTGCGCCTAGACACGACCACAACACATGATGTAGTCAGCCGGATCCGGGCCGTATCCAGATCAGATGGAGGACCCTGCGCCTGGACACGACCACAACACATGATGTAGTCAGCCGGATCCGGGGCCGTATCCAGATCAGATGGAGGACCTGCGCCTAGACACGACCACCAACACATGATGTAGTCAGCCGGATCCGGCCGTATCCAGATCAGATGGAGGACCTGCGTCTAGACACGACCACAACACATGATGTAGTCAGCCGGATCCGGGCCGTATCCAGATCAGATGGAGGACCTGCGCCTAGACACGACCACAACACATGATGTAGTCAGCCGTATCCAGATCAGATGGAGGACCTGCGCCTAGACACGACCACAACACATGATGTAGTCAGCCGGATCCGGCCGTATCCAGATCAGATGGAGGACCTGCGCCTAGACACGACCACAACACATGATGTAGTCAGCCGGATCCGGGCCGTATCCAGATCAGATGGAGGACCTGCGCCTAGACACGACCACAACACATGATGTAGTCAGCCGGAACCGGGCCGTATCCAGATCAGATGGAGGACCTGCGCCTTAGACACGACCACAAACACATGATGTAGTCAGCCGTATCCAGATCAGATGGAGGACCTGCGCCTAGACACGACCACAACACATGATGTAGTCAGCCGGATCCGGCCGTAATCCAGATCAGATGGAGGACCTGCGCCTAGACACGACCACAAACACATGATGTAGTCAGCCGGATCCGGCCGTATCCAGATCAGATGGAGGACCTGCGCCTAGACACGACCACAACACATGATGTAGTCAGCCGGATCCGGGCCGTATCCAGATCAGATGGAGGACCTGCGCCTAGACACGACCACAACACATGATGTAGTCAGCCGGATCCGGGCCGTATCCAGATCAGATGGAGGACCTGCGCCTGGACACGACCACAACACATGATGTAGTCAGCCGTATCCAGATCAGATGGAGGACCTGCGCCTAGACACGACCACAACACATGATGTAGTCAGCCGGATCCGGCCGTATCCAGATCAGATGGAGGACCTGCGCCTAGACACGACCACAACACATGATGTAGTCAGCCGGATCCGGGCCGTATCCAGATCAGATGGAGGACCTGCGTCTAGACACGACCACAACACATGATGTAGTCAGCCGGATCCGGGCCGTATCCAGATCAGATGGAGGACCTGCGTCTAGACACGACCACAACACATGATGTAGTCAGCCGGATCCGGCCGTATCCAGATCAGATGGAGGACCTGCGTCTAGACACGACCACAACACATGATGTAGTCAGCCGGATCCGGGGCCGTATCCAGATCAGATGGAGGACCTGCGCCTGGACACGACCACAAACACATGATGTAGTCAGCCGGATCCGGCCGTATCCAGATCAGATGGAGGACCTGCGTCTAGACACGACCACAACACATGATGTAGTCAGCCGGATCCGGCCGTATCCAGATCAGATGGAGGACCTGCGTCTAGACACGACAACAAACACATGATGTAGTCAGCCGGATCCGGGCCGTATCCAGATCAGATGGAGGACCTGCGTCTAGACACGACCACAACACATGATGTAGTCAGCCGTATCCAGATCAGATGGAGGACCTGCGCCTAGATACGACCACAACACATGATGTAGTCAGCCCGGATCCGGCCGTATCCAGATCAGATGGAGGACCTGCGCCTAGACACGACCACAACACATGATGTAGTCAGCCGTATCCAGATCAGATGGAGGACCTGCGCCTAGATACGACCACAACACATGATGTAGTCAGCCGGATCCGGCCGTATCCAGATCAGATGGAGGACCTGCGTCTAGACACGACCACAACACATGATGTAGTCAGCCGGATCCGGGCCGTATCCAGATCAGATGGAGGACCTGCGCCTAGACACGACCACAACACATGATGTAGTCAGCCGGATCCGGGGCCGTATCCAGATCAGATGGAGGACCTGCGCCTGGACACGACCACAACACATGATGTAGTCAGCCGTATCCAGATCAGATGGAGGACCTGCGCCTAGACACGACCACAAACACATGATGTAGTCAGCCGGATCCGGCCAGTATCCAGATCAGATGGAGGACCTGCGTCTAGACACGACCACAACACATGATGTAGTCAGCCGGATCCGGCCGTATCCAGATCAGATGGAGGACCTGCGCCTAGACACGACCACAACACATGATGTAGTCAGCCGGATCCGGCCGTATCCAGATCAGATGGAGGACCTGCGTCTAGACACGACCACAACACATGATGTAGTCAGCCGGATCCGGGCCGTATCCAGATCAGATGGAGGACCTGCGCCTGGACACGACCACAACACATGATGTAGTCAGCCGTATCCAGATCAGATGGAGGACCTGCGCCTAGACACGACCACAACACATGATGTAGTCAGCCGGATCCGGCCGTATCCAGATCAGATGGAGGGACCTGCGCCTAGACACGACCACAACACATGATGTAGTCAGCCGGATCCGGCCGTATCCAGATCAGATGGAGGACCTGCGTCTAGACACGACCACAACACATGATGTAGTCAGCCGGATCCGGGCCGTATCCAGATCAGATGGAGGACCTGCGCCTAGATACGACCACAACACATGATGTAGTCAGCCGGATCCGGGCCGTATCCAGATCAGATGGAGGACCTGCGCCTAGACACGACCACAACACATGATGTAGTCAGCCGGATCCGGGCCGTATCCAGATCAGATGGAGGACCTGCGTCTAGACACGACCACAACACATGATGTAGTCAGCCGGATCCGGGCCGTATCCAGATCAGATGGAGGACCTGCGTCTAGACACGACCACAACACATGATGTAGTCAGCCGTATCCAGATCAGATGGAGGACCTGCGCCTAGACACGACCACAACACATGATGTAGTCAGCCGGATCCGGCCGTATCCAGATCAGATGGAGGACCTGCGCCTAGACACGACCACAACACATGATGTAGTCAGCCGGATCCGGGCCGTATCCAGATCAGATGGAGGACCTGCGCCTAGACACGACCACAACACATGATGTAGTCAGCCGGATCCGGGCCGTATCCAGATCAGATGGAGGACCTGCGCCTAGACACGACCACAACACATGATGTAGTCAGCCGGATCCGGCCGGATCCAGATCAGATGGAGGACCTGCGTCTAGACACGACCACAACACATGATGTAGTCAGCCGGATCCGGCCCGTATCCAGATCAGATGGAGGACCTGCGCCTAGACACGACCACAATACATGATGTAGTCAGCCGTATCCAGATCAGATGGAGGACCTGCGCCTAGACACGACCACAACACATGATGTAGTCAGCCGGATCCGGCCGTATCCAGATCAGATGGAGGACCTGCGTCTAGACACGACCACAACACATGATGTAGTCAGCCGGATCCGGGCCGTATCCAGATCAGATGGAGGACCTGCGCCTAGATACGACCACAACACATGATGTAGTCAGCCGGATCCGGGCCGTATCCAGATCAGATGGAGGGACCTGCGTCTAGACACGACCACAACACATGATGTAGTCAGCCGGATCCGGGCCGTATCCAGATCAGATGGAGGACCTGCGTCTAGACACGACCACAACACATGATGTAGTCAGCCGGATCCGGGCCGTATCCAGATCAGATGGAGGACCTGCGTCTAGACACGACCACAACACATGATGTAGTCAGCCGTATCCAGATCAGATGGAGGACCTGCGCCTAGACACGACCACAACACATGATGTAGTCAGCCGGATCCGG
>JARPMJ010004400.1:42500-52500 GCA_033366665.1 Phoxinus dragarum
CCTGAACACACACACCGGTCACTGTCACA
Source organism: Phoxinus dragarum (assembly GCA_033366665.1). Classification (NCBI taxonomy): domain Eukaryota; kingdom Metazoa; phylum Chordata; class Actinopteri; order Cypriniformes; family Leuciscidae; genus Phoxinus; species Phoxinus dragarum. The sequence goes on from JARPMJ010004400.1 coordinate 42,530, forward strand.
CACACACAGTCATGCTGAACCTGAACACACACACACTGGTCACTGTCACACACACACAGTCATGCTGAACCTGAACACACACACCGGTCACTGTCACACACACACAGTCATGCTGAACCTGAACACACACACCGGTCACTGTCACACACACACAGTCATGCTGAACCTGAACACACACACCGGTCACTGTCACACACACACAGTCATGCTGAACCTGAACACACACACACTGGTCACTGTCACACACACACAGTCATGCTGAACCTGAACACACACACCGGTCACTGTCACACACACACAGTCATGCTGAACCTGAACACACACACCGGTCACTGTCACACACACACAGTCATGCTGAACCTGAACACACACACACTGGTCACTGTCACACACACACAGTCATGCTGAACCTGAACACACACACCGGTCACTGTCACACACACACAGTCATGCTGAACCTGAACACACACACACCGGTCACTGTCACACACACACAGTCATGCTGAACCTGAACACACACACCGGTCACTGTCACACACACACAGTCATGCTGAACCTGAACACACACCCGGTCACTGTCACACACACACAGTCATGCTGAACCTGAACACACACACCGGTCACTGTCACACACACACAGTCATGCTGAACCTGAACACACACACCGGTCACTGTCACACACACACAGTCATGCTGAACCTGAACACACACACACCGGTCACTGTCACACACACACAGTCATGCTGAACCTGAACACACACACACCGGTCACTGTCACACACACACAGTCATGCTGAACCTGAACACACACACCAGTCACTGTCACACACACACAGTCATGCTGAACCTGAACACACACACCAGTCACTGTCACACACACACAGTCATGCTGAACCTGAACACACACACCAGTCACTGTCACACACACACAGTCATGCTGAACCTGAACACACACACCGGTCACTGTCACACACACACAGTCATGCTGAACCTGAACACACACACACCGGTCACTGCCACACACACACAGTCATGCTGAACCTGAACACACACACCGGTCACTGTCACACACACACAGTCATGCTGAACCTGAACACACACACCGGTCACTGTCACACACACACAGTCATGCTGAACCTGAACACACACACCGGTCACTGTCACACACACACACAGTCATGCTGAACCTGAACACACACACACCGGTCACTGTCACACACACACAGTCATGCTGAACCTGAACACACACACCGGTCACTGTCACACACACACAGTCATACTGAACCTGAACACACACACCGGTCACTGTCACACACACACACACAGTCATGCTGAACCTGAACACACACACCGGTCACTGTCACACACACACAGTCATGCTGAACCTGAACACACACACCGGTCACTGTCACACACACACAGTCATGCTGAACCTGAACACACACACCGGTCACTGTCACACACACACAGTCATGCTGAACCTGAACACACACACACCGGTCACTGTCACACACACACAGTCATGCTGAACCTGAACACACACACACCGGTCACTGTCACACACACACAGTCATGCTGAACCTGAACACACACACCGGTCACTGTCACACACACACAGTCATACTGAACCTGAACACACACACCGGTCACTGTCTCACACACACACAGTCATGCTGAACCTGAACACACACACCGGTCACTGTCACACAGACACAGTCATGCTGAACCTGAACACACACACCGGTCACTGTCACACACACACAGTCATGCTGAACCTGAACACACACACACCGGTCACTGTCACACAGACACAGTCATGCTGAACCTGAACACACACACACCGGTCACTGTCACACACACACAGTCATGCTGAACCTGAACACACACACCAGTCACTGTCACACACACACATTCATGCTGAACCTGAACACACACACACCGGTCACTGTCACACACACACAGTCATGCTGAACCTGAACACACACACACCGGTCACTGTCACACAGACACAGTCATGCTGAACCTGAACACACACACACCGGTCACTGTCACACACACACAGTCATGCTGAACCTGAACACACACACCAGTCACTGTCACACAGACACAGTCATGCTGAACCTGAACACACACACACCGGTCACTGTCACACACACACAGTCATGCTGAACCTGAACACACACACCAGTCACTGTCACACACACACAGTCATACTGAACCTGAACACACACACCGGTCACTGTCACACACACACACACAGTCATGCTGAACCTGAACACACACACCGGTCACTGTCACACACACACAGTCATGCTGAACCTGAACACACACACACCGGTCACTGTCACACACACACAGTCATGCTGAACCTGAACACACACACCGGTCACTGTCACACACACACAGTCATGCTGAACCTGAACACACACACCGGTCACTGTCACACACACACAGTCATGCTGAACCTGAACACACACACCGGTCACTGTCACACAGACACAGTCATGCTGAACCTGAACACACACACCGGTCACTGTCACACACACACAGTCATGCTGAACCTGAACACACACACCGGTCACTGTCACACACACACAGTCATGCTGAACCTGAACACACACACCAGTCACTGTCACACACACACAGTCATACTGAACCTGAACACACACACCGGTCACTGTCACACACACACAGTCATGCTGAACCTGAACACACACACCGGTCACTGTCACACACACACAGTCATGCTGAACCTGAACACACACACCGGTCACTGTCACACACACACAGTCATGCTGAACCTGAACACACACACCGGTCACTGTCACACACACACAGTCATGCTGAACCTGAACACACACACACCGGTCACTGTCACACACACACAGTCATGCTGAACCTGAACACACACACCGGTCACTGTCACACACACACAGTCATGCTGAACCTGAACACACACACCGGTCACTGTCACACACACACACAGTCATGCTGAACCTGAACACACACACCGGTCACTGTCACACACACACAGTCATGCTGAACCTGAACACACACACACCGGTCACTGTCACACACACACAGTCATGCTGAACCTGAACACACACACCGGTCACTGTCACACACACACAGTCATGCTGAACCTGAACACACACACACCGGTCACTGTCACACACACACAGTCATGCTGAACCTGAACACACACACCAGTCACTGTCACACACACACAGTCATGCTGAACCTGAACACACACACCGGTCACTGTCACACACACACAGTCATGCTGAACCTGAACACACACACACCGGTCACTGTCACACACACACAGTCATGCTGAACCTGAACACACACACCGGTCACTGTCACACACACACAGTCATGCTGAACCTGAACACACACACACCGGTCACTGTCACACACACACAGTCATACTGAACCTGAACACACACACACCGGTCACTGTCACACACACACAGTCATACTGAACCTGAACACACACACCGGTCACTGTCACACACACACAGTCATGCTGAACCTGAACACACACACCGGTCACTGTCACACACACACAGTCATGCTGAACCTGAACACACACACCGGTCACTGTCACACACACACAGTCATGCTGAACCTGAACACACACACACCGGTCACTGTCACACACACACAGTCATGCTGAACCTGAACACACACACCAGTCACTGTCACACACACACAGTCATGCTGAACCTGAACACACACACCGGTCACTGTCACACACACACAGTCATGCTGAACCTGAACACACACACACTGGTCACTGTCACACACACAGTCATGCTGAACCTGAACACACACACACAGTCATGCTGAACCTGAACACACACACCAGTCACTGTCACACACACACAGTCATGCTGAACCTGAACACACACACCGGTCACTGTCACACACACACAGTCATGCTGAACCTGAACACACACACACTGGTCACTGTCACACACACAGTCATGCTGAACCTGAACACACACCCGGTCACTGTCACACACACACAGTCATGCTGAACCTGAACACACACACACCGGTCACTGTCACACACACACAGTCATGCTGAACCTGAACACACACACCGGTCACTGTCACACACACACAGTCATACTGAACCTGAACAATGAAGAATAACAGCAAACGGCTGAAGACCAACTACACACTTCCGACAAATGACATTACACACCGTCACGCGGGTCAGTCCACGCTCTACAGGCATCGAGCTGGTTTAGATCGTATCTATCAGACCGTTATCATCTTGTCTATTTAAAAGGAGAATATCTAAGATAATGTCAGTAAATTACGGAGTGCCGCAAGGATCTGTGTTAGGCCCTCTGCTATTCTCAATATACACCATCTTGCCAAAAGTTGTGTGACTTCTGCCTTTACATGCACATGAACTTTAATGACATCCCATTCCTGATCCGTAGGGTTAATATGGAGTTGCTCCACCCTTTGCCGCTGTGACAGCTTCAGCTCTTCTGGGACGGCTTTCCACAAGGTTTAGGAGTGTTTATGGGAATGTTTGAGCATTCTTCCAGAAGTGCATTAGTGAGGTCCGGCACTCTTCATCCCAAAGCTGTTCAGGACTCTGTGCAGCCAGTCCAGTTCCTCCACCCTACTCCTCATTCAGGTGTTTATGGACCTGCTCTGTGCACTGCAGCGCAGTCACGCTGGCATTCCGTCACTCCCCCTCCACCAAACAACCCCACACCATAATCCCCCCTCCACCAAACAACCCCACGCCATAATCCCCCCTCCACCAAACAACCCCACGCCATAATCCCGCCTCCACCAAACAACCCCACGCCATAATCCCGCCTCCACCAAACAACCACACGCCCTAATCCCCCCCTCCACCAAACAACCCCACACCATAACCCCCCCTCCACCAAACAACCCCACGCCATAATCCCCCCTCCACCTCCACCAAACAACCCCACGCCATAATCCCGCCTCCACCAAACAACCCCACACCATAACCCCCCCTCCACCAAACAACCCCACGCCATAATCCCCCCTCCACCTCCACCAAACAACCCCACGCCATAATCCCCCCTCCACCAAACAACCCCACGCCATAATCCCGCCTCCACCAAACAACCCCACGCCATAATCCCCCCTCCACCAAACAACCCCACGCCATAATCCCGCCTCCACCAAACAACCACACGCCATAATCCCGCCTCCACCAAACAACCCCACGCCATAATCCCGCCTCCACCAAACAACCACACGCCCTAATCCCCCCTCCACCAAACAACCCCACGCCATAATCCCCCCTCCACCTCCACCAAAACAACCCCACGCCATAATCCCCCCTCCACCAAACAACCCCACGCCATAATCCCGCCTCCACCAAACAACCCCACGCCATAATCCCCCCTCCACCAAACAACCCCACGCCATAATCCCGCCTCCACCAAACAACCACACGCCCTAATCCCCCCTCCACCAAACAACCCCACGCCATAATCCCGCCTCCACCAAACAACCACACGCCCTAATCCCCCCTCCACCAAACAACCCCACGCCATAATCCCCCCTCCACCTCCACCAAACAACCCCACGCCATAATCCCCCCTCCACCAAACAACCCCACGCCACAATCCCGCCTCCACCAAACAACCACACGCCATAATCCCGCCTCCACCAAACAACCACACGCCCTAATCCCCCCTCCACCTCCACCAAACAACCCCACGCCACAATCCCGCCTCCACCAAACAACCACACGCCATAATCCCGCCTCCACCAAACAACCACACGCCCTAATCCCCCCTCCACCTCCACCAAACAACCACACGCCATAATCCCGCCTCCACCAAACAACCCCACGCCATAATCCCCCCTCCACCTCCACCAAACAACCCCACGCCATAATCCCCCCTCCACCAAACAACCCCACGCCATAATCCCGCCTCCACCAAACAACCCCACGCCATAACCCCCCCCTCCACCAAACAACCCCACGCCATAATCCCCCCTCCACCAAACAACCCCACGCCATAATCCCCCCTCCACCAAACAACCCCACGCCATAATCCCGCCTCCACCAAACAACCACACGCCATAATCCCCCCTCCACCAAACAATCCCACGCCATAATCCCCCCTCCACCAAACAACCCCACGCCATAATCCCGCCTCCACCAAACAACCACACGCCCTAATCCCCCCTCCACCAAACAACCCCACACCATAATCCCCCCCCACCAAACAACCCCACACCATAACCCCCCCCCTCCACCAAACAACCCACACGCCATAATCCCCCCTCCACCTTTACCAAACAACCCAATGCCATAACCCCCCCCACCAAACAACCCCACACCATAATCCCCCCCCCACCAAACAACCCCACACCATAACCCCCCTCCACCAAACAACCCCACACCATAACCCCCCTCCACCAAACAACCCAACACCATAATCCCCCCTCCACCAAACAACCCCACACCATAATCCCTCCTCCACCAAACAACCACACGCCATAATCCCCCCTCCACCTTTACCAAACAACCCAATGCCATAACCACCCCCACCAAACAACCCCACACCCATAACCCCCACCCTCCATCAAACAACCCCACACCATAATCCCCCCCCCACCAAACAACCCCACACCATAACCCCCCCCCTCCACCAAACAACCACACGCCATAATCCCCCCTCCACCTTTACCAAACAACCCAATGCCATAACCCCCCCCCACCAAACAACCCCACACCATAATCCCCCCCCCACCAAACAACCCCACACCATAACCCCCCCCTCCACCAAACAACCACACGCCATAATCCCCCCTCCACCTTTACCAAACAACCCAATGCCATAACCACCCCCACCAAACAACCCCACACCATAACCCCCACCCCCACCAAACAACCCCACACCATAACCCCCACCCTCCATCAAACAACCCCACACCATAATCCCCCCTCCACCTTTACCAAACAACCCAATGCCATAACCACCCCCACCAAACAACCCCACACCATAACCCCCACCCCCACCAAACAACCCCACACCATAACCCCCACCCTCCACCAAACAACCCCACACCATAACCCCCCCCTCCACCAAACAACCACACGCCATAATCCCCCCCTCCACCAAACAACCCCACACCATAACCCCCCCCCCTCCACCAAACAACCACACACCATAATCCCCCCTCCACTAAACAACCCCACACCATAACCCCCCCCTCCACCAAACAACCACACGCCATAATCCCCCCTCCACCTTTACCAAACAACCCCACACCATAACCCCCCCCCTCCACCAAACAACCCCACGCCATAATCCCCCCTCCACCAAACAACCCCACACCATAACCCCCCCTCCACCAAACAACCACACGCCATAATCCCCCCTCCACCTTTACCAAACAACCCAATGCCATAACCCCCCCCCACCAAACAACCCCACACCATAACCCCCCCCCCCCCCTCCACCAAACAACCCCACACCATAATCCCCCCTCCACCAAACAACCCCACACCATAATCCCCCCTCCACCAAACTTTACACTTGGCACAATGCAGTCAGGCAAGTAGCGTTCTCCTGGCAACCACCAAACCCAGACTCGTCCATCAGATTGCCGGACAGGACGCTGACCCGCTCTGGGTTTTGACGTGGCCTACCACTTCATGGCTGAGTTGCTGTTGTTCCCAATTGCTTCCACTTTGTTATAATACCGCTAACAGTTGACCGTGGAATATTTAGTAGTGAGGAAATTTCACAAATGGACTTATTGCACAGATGTCAACCGATCACGGTCCCGCGCTTGAGTTCACTGAGCTCCTGAGCGACCCGTTCTCTCACAGGTGTGTGTACAAGCGTCTGCATGTAGTGCTGGAGTGATACACCGGTGGCCATGGAGAGAGTGAACACCTGAACTCAATGATTTGGAGGAGTGTCCCAATACTCTTGGCAATATAGTGTATATATGCTGCCATTGGTAATATCATAAGAAAACATGAAGTTAGTTTCCTCTTTTATGCCGTTGATACTCAGTTATATATTTCTTCACATCCAGATGAAATCTCCAAATTATATAAGTTGACAGAATGTGTTAAAGATATAAAATATTGGATGACCTGTAATAAGACTGAGGTATTACTTATTGGACCAATAACCTGTAAACAGAATCTCTTGTATGAACTGTTACCTCATCCTCTACTGTTAAAGACCTGGCTGTTAAAAGCTCTATACAAGTCAAAGTGAAGTGAATAGAGAGGAACAGACAGGCAGAGAGAGATAACGTGTGTTTGCTCGATGGGTTCTGGTGTCCAGAACAGAAGCTGGGAGAGTCACTGGTGTTGGGGGTATTGCTTTGCAGTGGTTTAATTCATATCTTAGAGACATGAATTAAAGTAGAGTTTTTTTTCTGTTGAGTTGGGTCAGTTTTCTTCGTCTGTTGCTCCTATTATCTGTGGAGTGCCTCAAGGATCCATTTTAGGGCCACTCCTTTTTAATTTATATATGCGACCTTTGGGAGACATTATTAGGAGACATAAAGTTGCATTTCATTTATATGCTGATGATACCCAGCTGTACACACCATTGAAAGCTGGCGATACCATTCAACCCTTATTGGCCTGCCTAGGGGACATAAAAAATTGGCTTTCCAACAACTTTCTTAGACTTAATGAAAATAAAACGGAAGTAATCGTCTTTGGCCCCTCTAAGTTACGAAGTTGTCCCATAAATGAGCTCGGCAAGCACTTCCCCTCGGTCTCCTCCCAGGTCACGAATCTTGGTGTCATTCTGGACTCTGTTTAACTAAACAAATTAATACAGTTGTCAAAAACAGTTTTTATCAGTTACGGATAATTTTGAGACTGAAATCATTTTTTACTCTCAATGATCTGGAGAAAGTCATTCATGCTTTATTACCTCCCGCCTCGACTACTGCAATTCATAATATTGGGGTCTTCCTCAGTCATCCATTGCACGCTTACAGCAAGGTTGTTGACTGGGGAAAGAAAGCAGATCACATTTCACCAGTTTTGGCCTCTCTTCATTGGCTTCCTGTCTATCTCAGAATTCAATTTAAAATGTTGTTGTTTGTTTATAAAGCTCTCAATGGCGAAGCTCCGTCTTATCTCTCAGATCATCTTGTTCCTTCTTCATCCTCCAGATCATTAAGATCTTCTGATAGTTGTCCCTCGCTCACGCCTAAAGACAAAGGGTGATAGGGCTTTTTCTAATGCGGCCCCGACTCTGGAACCAACTTCCACTGGACATTCTTGCAACGTCTATCATAACCTTTAAAATGAAGTTGAAAACATATTTTTATTCCGAGGCATTTAAATTTTTTTTTTGTTTTTTATCTATGTTCCATTGTTTGTTGTATCGTATGTGTTGTTTATTTTATTTTATTCTTTGACTTTGTTCAGCGCTTTGGTCAGCTTTGCTGTGATAAATCTGCTATATAAATAAATTTTACTTACTTACTTCTGCGCTCGCACAGACTCACACTCCAGTGCAAAGCAGCTTCTCTCATTATATGCGGAGAACATTCACGGTTCAGCGGCGTAGAAACTGAAGCTGCTCTAATCTGCTGCGATTCACAGAGCTGTAGTTGCAGATTATAACTCGTGTGTTTACTGAGACCGTCTGCAGGCGAGAGACACTCTTCTTAACGCTGGCGCCTGTTAGGATAAAAGCAAAACGTTTAAAAGCAAAAGAGCCCAGGTCACCCAGCAGGACTGAAGCCGTTACTCAGAGAAGCTAAAGCGCTGTATGGATCTTCAGATTCGTCATTATGAACACACACAGCACTGCAGGACACAAGCAGCTTCGACGGGCACATTACATGCAATTACTGTTAACTTCATCTACGCTAGAACTGAAGAGCAGTGGAAGAATATGAAGAGATCAATAATGTTCCCACAGCAGAATTACAACTGAAGAAGTGTTCGTCCGTATATGAAT
>JARPMJ010004400.1:57500-76868 GCA_033366665.1 Phoxinus dragarum
ACGTAATCTACAACTAAATTAACATTATCTTACATAATTTCTAAACATTTTTATTTAGTTTTGTCAAACTTTTTATAAAACATGGCCATTTATTTTCATTTCAAGGGCTTATGTCTGCTATTGTTAGGCTCATTTAGTTAATGTAAGCAACTATAACATTGCTTACACCCCCCCAATGGCAAGTATGCACTAAAGTTCAGACTCAGACTGGGAAGAACGTCTTCGGCCTCACTCCCAGTTCAACTCTATGAAGGTGTTTATAATCTTCTCCCCACACACACACACACACACACACACACACACACACACACACACACACACACACACACACATCTGCTGTCTGACTGTTAATGATTCATTAGCATGAACGACTGCAGAACATTTAAACACTGACTTACACACACATTTATGAAGCACTTTCAATTTGCAAATGCTTTCGATTTCCTCTTCCCGAATCCGGTGCATTAATGTTTCATAAGAGCTTCTGAGCATCCAAACAACAGGACGAACGAACGCTGACCTTTGACCTCCAGGCTCACAGACACGAGCGTATGATGACGGGTCACACACCTCCTCTGTTCTCGTGTTTGTTGTGATGCTGTGTGTATTCATAGGACGCTTTTACTTCATTCTCTCTTCCGTTTCTATTCTGATCCGCTCGCGTTTGTAACGGCCCCTAATGGAACACGCAGATCAGACACACACACACACACACACACACACACACACACACACACACACACACACGTGTTTAGAGAATCTGGGGCTTGAACCCGCAGCATCAGTGAGGTCACTTCCTGTGCTTGTGCATTATGTGTTTGCTGAGCTGAGAAGTATTTTTATCCAGATGCAGAACTTGATGAATCAGAGGTCGCTCACGGATGAAGAATAACATAATGCCATTAGAACACTTCAGACACGTAGCCTAGATTCATTAAGGAATTGTGTTATTGGTGTGAGTAATTGTGACACGTTAGTAATGTAGATGAGGGTGAGGTCAGCAGGAACACAGAAGCCTGAGATCTATAACTTCTCTAACACTGAAGTATTAGCCGTGAGTCACATGACCTTGATTTCCAAATGTCATTGTGTTGAAGTCAGACTGGTAAAATAGTGAAAAACATCCTTCCCTCCAGTGGCGTATCCAGGACATTTTTACTGGGGTTGCCAAGATGGGACACAAAGCTAGTGTGGGGTGGCCATATCTACTATAAAGTAATGTTATGTAAACCTTGAAACTCGCATGAACAATAGAGGATTCTAATAATAGTAACAAAGTGCAATAGAGGTAGCTAGTTCTTGCTTTTTGCTCATTCTCCTGCTACAAAATGCTTTCACATAGGCCATAAGACCACAAGACAAGACTTAAAGTCCAATGATGCCAACTGGTGGAATGGTACACAGAAGTCACAGTTCGGTATGAATTCGGTACAATGGAGGGAAAAGCAAAACAAAAATGCAGAAGGCATTTTTATTTTATTGTGCATGTCTCAGTCTGTACCACCTAGTGTCATACAGTCCCATGAGCAGCTGCAACAGCCTGAAGTGTGTAAAGTAATATGTAAACAGTAAACAATAAGTACCCCACATTATCTTGTTAACATTTAGTTAACATTAACTTGTAAACAAAATAAGACAATCAGCCATAAAACTGAAAATACAGCATCTCTTATTTATGTGCTGATTGCCTAATCAAAAATAAATGGCCATGTTTTATAAAAAGGTTCACAAAACTAAATAAAAATGTTTAGAAAATATGTAACGTTAATTTAGTTGTAGGTTACGTTCTCATATGCATTTTTTCTCTCTAATGTCACGGAATAATCTGGTTTACTGCTTTACACAACTCTTTTGTAGTGTGGTTTTGGTCTACTAAAGTGTTGTACTTAAATAAACATTCACGAATGTACCTTACTACTTCTCGCCGCCGATTCCTGGTGGTTTAGAGAACACCGAGTCGCATCCTGTCGTTTCAAAGAATAGTACACCGCGAGCGCGAAGTAAATGCCTCGTCCATTTGGGGAGGCGCGCGCGCAGTCATCGGAGGCTCGCGCTGCGGAGGCGAAAGTATAAACAAACCTAGTTTAAGGCGGGGCTACAGATTAGGTTTCCACAAATAACCCGCGTATCTAGCAGTAGTTCCGCAGCATTACATTCATTAATTTGCACGCGAGTTTTATTTATTTTTTATACCATGTATTCTCCGTGTAAATTCATGCACCGAACCGTTTCGGTTCAATACGAATACATGTACCGTTCCACCCCTATGCCAACAGACCAAAAATATTTTAAGGATTAAGGTGCTTCTTTAAAAAGTAACTTTTAAACATTGTACTGGCCCTAAATCAGTTGATCAGCTGTCATCATTGACAGCATCTCTTGTTGTGTTGACGAAAATGCAACTACCTATCAGATCTGGGGTGGCCACAGGGGTGGCCAATGACCTTTCAGGGGTGGCCCTGGCCACCCCAGGCCACCCCTAGAATCGCCACTGCTTCCCTCGCATGACTTTACCTGCTCGTCATGTCCAACACCTGACCCTGACCCGGATCTGTGCGGACTTCATGATCTCCCCTGACCAGTGCTAACTGTGTCTCGTCTTCATCCAGACTCACACTCTGCGTTTGAGACTCCGTAAAAGTAAACTGAGAGATTGAGTTCACAGCTGCAGTGTGTCTTACTGAGGCAGATGGCTGAAGCTAATCTCATAATTAACAGAACAATACACACACACACACACACACACACACACACACACACACACACACACACACACACACAACACACACACACACACACACAGAATCTGGATGAATCTACTGTACTGGATCAGTTAATCTAACCTCGTGAGATTCTGCCAGATGCACACTGTCCTGAATGACAGACAGACAGACAGACAGACAGACAGATAGATAGATAGATAGATAGATAGATAGATAGATAGATAGACAGATAGATAGATAGATAGATAGATAGATAGATAGATAGATAGATAGATAGATAGATAGTAGGGCTGTTGGAACGAATTCCGAAATTCGAATATAATTCGAATATTAAAAAAAATCAATACTATTCGAATGCTGAAGTTACTATTCGAATATAGCTTTTTTATTTTTTATAAAAAAAAATATTATATGATATCTTGCCTTTCTCACCAACTTGGCTTACACAGGCATGTGAAAATGAAATGCTTTTGTTTCGTCTGATAAACAATAAAAAAATTGAATCGTAACACAATTGTGCGCGTTATCCACGCTGCATCGTCATAACAATACTGTCAATAATGGCGGCGAGCAATGTCTCCATGGAAACGGTGATCACCACTCCTGACAATTGAGAAGCGATGTGTGGAAGGTGTTTGGATTTCAAATCATAAATAGGAAAATTAAATCACAAATAAAGTCTGAATGAAATATCACTCCTCAACTTGCAACCTTACTGTGCGTTCACACCGGACGCGAATAGCGCGTCAAATTCGCGCCTGCCCGCGTCTAGTTATACACTTGACCACTTTTGTGTCCATTCGCGCCTGACGCGCTATTCGCGTCCGGTGTGAACACACCATTAGGGCACATCTGACAACGCTACACCATGACAAGCTATAGGCGATCTGTCCAAGGAACCGCTGCTAAACAGGCAAGAATGACTTATTTTCTTCTCTTCATCACGGGGCTTACCAGCTGTCTGCTGTCCTAGCCGCGCAACAATCACTGACAGAGTTGTGAAACTCTGACACAACATCAGACAACTGATCAGTGGAAAAATGTCCATTCAAGTTGCCAAATTAAAGTCATTCATTTTGTTCCGCTGTTTTATTGTTAATAAAAAAACGCGATCACCCGTTTCTAAATGTTTATTGTAATGTTAGCTGTCCCTCTAATGGACAGAACGTGTAACAACAACCAAATGCTATAGTGGCATTGACGATCCATAAGCCTGTGTAATGTCGCAAATATTAATAATAGGATGAATTTGAGCATTTAATATTCGAATATTAAATAAAATAAGGAATGGAATTCGAATAGTATTATAGAGGAAGATTGACAGCCCTAATAGATAGATAGATAGATAGATAGATAGATAGATAGATAGATAGATAGATAGACAGTCAGACAGTCAGACAGACAGACAGACAGACAGACAGACAGTCAGTCAAAAACCAGTCAGTATCTGGTGTGACCACCATTGCCTCACACAGAGCAACACATCTCCTCCGCACAGAGTTGATCAGGTGTTGAGTGTGGCCTGTGGAGTGTCGGTCCACTCCTCTTCAATGGCTGTGAAGTTGCTGGATATCGGCAGGACCTGGAACACGCTGTCGTATACGCCGATCCAGAGCGTCCCAAACATGATTAACGGGTGACATGTGCGGTGAGGATACTGACCATGCAAGAACTGGGATGTTTTCAGCTTCCAGGAATTGTGTACAGATCCTTGCAACATGGGGCCGTGCATTATCATGATATTATTATTATTATTATCATGATAATACACCTCTCCACAGTGCCAGACGCCATCGAATGTGAGCATGTGCCACTCAAGTCGGTTACGACGACGAACTGCAGTCAGGGCGAGACCCGATGAGGACGACGAGCATCAGATGAGCTTCCCGGAGACGCTTTCTGACAGTGTGTGCAGAGATTCTCTGGTTCTGCAAACCGACTGGAGGTCCTGGGCTGGTGTGGAGGTCCTGGGCTGGTGTGGAGTCCTGGGCTGGTGTGGGAGGTCCTGGGCTGGTGTGGGCACACGTGGTCTACGGTTGCGAGGCCGGTTGGATGTACTGCCAAAGCCCCTGAAACGCCTTTGGAGACGGCTTATGGTAGAGAAATGAACATTCAGTTCCCGGGCAACAGCTCTGGTGGACATTCCTGCAGTCAGCAAGCCAACCGCACAATCCCTCAAAACTTGCGACACCTGTGGCTCTGTGCTGTGTGATGAAACTGCACATTTTACAGTGGCTTTTTATTGTGGACAGCCTAAGGCACACCTGTGCAATAATCCTGCTGTGTAATCCGCATCTTGATATGCACACCTGTGAGGTGGAGGATTATCTCGGCAGAGGAGAAGTGCTCACTAACAGATTTAGACAGATTTGTGAACATATTTGAGAGAAATGGGCCTTTTGTGTACATAGAAAAAGTCTTAGATCTTTGAGTTCAGCTCATGAAAAATGGGGGCAAAAACAAAAGTGTTGCATTTATAATTTTGTTCAGTATAGATAGACAGACAGACAGTGGAAAGACAGAGAGTGAGTTTCTGACTTGTCGTTGATTTTGTTGCTAGTGGAAACAGACTTTAATCTCCATATGAACTTACGCTGTATGAATGCATTGATAACCCTGAACACACACAGATCATGTGGGCAGACATGAAAAAAAAGAGAGAGAAAAAAGAGTGGAAGTGGTGGGACTGGAGGAGAGACAGATGTGGGTTAAAGGTGCGACACTGTTGTTGTGTTTGTGTAAATCACTGAACATTCTGCAACACATTTTACAGATATCCAGGTAAACAAACAGAACTTTTACATGCGATTATTCTGACTGAATGTAAAACACACTGTAATTCTTAATGAGATGTTCATTCAAGCTGGATTTAAATACCAGAAAAACTCTAATTATGACATTTTTACTCCCAATATAGAAATTAAAGCTGTGAACGGGGATTTTGTGAAAGACTCAAAGTGAATGACTGAGTTTATTCTACACTAGTTGTGAAATGTGTCATCATTTAGTCATTGAATGTACTGTAAAAGGCTGTGTGTGTGTGTGTGTGTGTGTGTGTGTGTGTTTGATGAAAGCCTCACACACTGAACGCTGCTTGTGTTGTCGAGAACACTGAAGATAAACACCCACCGGAAACGAGTCCTTAAGAGAGACAGACTCTCAGCTGAATCATGCTCACCAATGAACCTGCCACACACACACACACACACACACACACACACACACACACACACACACCACACACACACACACACACACACACACACACACACATATCAAAACAAAGCAGCAGAAGGGGGAGAAATCCCATAATCCTCATTGGCTGTGTTGCCATAGAAACAAACTTTCCAAACAAACCTGTTGAATAATCGTTTAGAGCTGTCAATCAAAGCAGCAGAAGTTGAGTTTCTTTAGATCAGAACTGATAAACTAAACTGAACTGATCTAAACACTAAACTGAACTGAACTAAACACTAAACTGAAGTGAAATGAAGCCTAGCGGAAGTTCTGCCAGGAAGACTCAATCGTTCACCGTCACTTATTACCTTCTCATCTATCCAATCATATCATAATAGCCCAGTATAAAAGGGTTTTACTTACACAAGTCTGAGTTCGCAGATACTGTCGCTTCAACCCCCCACCCCCCCAACACCACTATGTCGGGTCCCCCCCCCCCCATCCCGAAGACACCAGTTTGTCCTCTTCTTCCTTCCACCCCACCACCACCAGATGGCCCCTTCCTTACTTCGCAGGGGGTCGGCTACGCCCCTGCCTTCGTCTTCAGGCAGGATATGCAGATTCTGTACTCTCGGAATGGGAGTTACGGACGGGGCCTACGCCAAAGAACTAGATTGTTTGCTGAGCTCTTAAATAAATGTTCATCGTCACAGTATTAATTCTCCCGAATCTTTCTGGTAGAACTGAAATGAAAGCTCTAGCGTAACCTAAACTTCTGCCAGGAAGACTTAATGTTACATCACTCATTACTTTCTCGTCTATCCACTCATTATCTAATACTTGGAGTATAAAAGATCGTTACTTACACATGTTTGAGCCCACACCTCCCCGGGGTCCTTCATCTGTCCACATCTCCCCGGGGGTCCTTCATCTGTCCACACCTCCCCGGGGGTCCTTCATCTGTCCACACCTCCCCGGTGTCCTTCATCTGTCCTCACCTCCCCCGGGGTCCTTCATCTGTCCACCACCTCCCCGGGGGTCCTTCATCTGTCCTCACCTCCCCGGGGGTCCTTCATCTGTCCACACCTCCCCGGTGTCCTTCACCTGTCCTCACCTCCCCGGGGGTCCTTCATCTGTCCACACCTCCCGGGGGTCCTTCATCTGTCCACACCTCCCCGGGGGTCCTTCATCTGTCCTCACCTCCCCGGGGGTCCTTCATCTGTCCTCACCTCCCCGGGGGTCCTTCACCTGTCCTCACCCTCCCCGGGGGTCCTTCATCTGTCCACACCTCCCCGGGGGTCCTTCATCTGTCCTCACCTCCCCGGGGGTCCTTCATCTGTCCACACCTCCACGGGGGGTCCTTCATCTGTCCACACCTCCCCGGGGGTCCTTCATCTGTCCACACCTCCCCGGGGGGGTCCTTCACCTGTCCACACCTCCCCGGTGTCCTTCATCTGTCCTCACCTCCCCCGGGGGTCCTTCATCTGTCCACACCTCCCCGGTGTCCTTCATCTGTCCACACCTCCCCGGTGTCCTTCATCTGTCCACACCTCCCCGGTGTCCTTCATCTGTCCACACCTCCCCGGTGTCCTTCTTCTGTCCACACCTCCCCGGGGGTCCCTTCACCTGTCCACACCTCCCCGGTGTCCTTCATCTGTCCACACCTCCCCGGTGTCCTTCATCTGTCCACACCTCCCCGGTGTCCTTCATCTGTCCACACCTCCCCGGGGGTCCTTCATCTGTCCACACCTCCCCGGTGTCCTTCATCTGTCCACACCTCCCCGGTGTCCTTCATCTGTCCACACCTCCCCGGGGGTCCTTCACCTGTCCTCACCTCCCCGGGGGTCCTTCATCTGTCCACACCTCCCCGGGGGTCCTTCATCTGTCCACACCTCCCCGGGGGTCCTTCATCTGTCCTCACCTCCCCGGGGGTCCTTCATCTGTCCACACCTCCCCGGGGGTCCTTCATCTGTCCTCACCTCCCCGGGGGTCCTTCATCTGTCCACACCTCCCCGGGGGTCCTTCATCTGTCCTCACCTCCCCGGGGTCCTTCATCTGTCCACACCTCCCCGGGGGGTCCTTCATCTGTCCACAACTCTCCGGGGGTCCTTCATCTGTCCTCACCTCCCCGGGGGTCCTTCATCTGTCCTCACCTCCCCGGTGTCCTTCATCTGTCCACACCTCCCCGGGGGTCCTTCATCTGTCCACACCTTCCCGGGGGTCCTTCATCTGTCCACATCTCCCCGGGGTCCTTCATCTGTCCACACCCTCCCCGGGGGTCCTTCATCTATCCACACCTCCCCCGGGGTCCTTCATCTGTCCACACCTCCCCGGTGTCCTTCATCTGTCCACACCTCCCGTTGTCCTTCATCTGTCCACACCTCCCCGGGGGTCCTTCATCTGTCCTCACCTCCCCGGTGTCCTTCATCTGTCCACACCTCCCCGGGGGTCCTTCATCTGTCCACACCTTCCCGGTGGTCCTTCATCTGTCCACATCTCCCCGGGGTCCCTTCATCTGTCCACACCTCCCCGGGGGTCCTTCATCTATCCACACCTCCCCGGGGGTCCTTCACCTGTCCACACCTCCCCCGGGGGTCTTTCATCTGTCCTCACCTCCCCCGGGGTCCTTCATCTGTCCTCACCTCCCCCGGGGGTCCCTTCATTTGTCCTCACCTCCCCGGGGGTCCTTCATCTGTCCACACCTCCCCCGGGGTCCTTCATCTGTCCTCACCTCCCCCGGGGTCCTTCATTTGTCCTCACCTCCCCGGGGGTCCTTCATCTGTCCTCACCTCCCCGGGGGTCCTTCAACTGTCCACACCTCCCCGGGGTCCTTCACCTGTCCACACCTCCCCGGTGTCCTTCATCTGTCCACACCTCCCCGGGGGTCCTTCATCTGTCCTCACCTCCCCGGGTGTCGTACAACCCTGGAGGTTAAGGAAGGACCATCCTGGTGGTGGTTGGGGAGGATGGAGGTAATTAGCAGCGTCAGCATCTGCGAACTCAGACGAATGTAAGTACCAGTCTTTTATACTGTGAGTGTTAGCACATGATTGGTTAGAAGTGAAGTATTGCGTGGCGCGCTGATTGAGTCTTCCTGGCAGAACTTACGCTAAAGCTTTCATTTTATGTAGCTTCATATGCAGTGAAACAGAAATTGTTCGTAATAAATACACGTTGAAAGTCCGAGCAGTGTCTGATAAGGCTGTTTATCCGAGTCAACAGTATTTTAGGATATGATTGAGCCGGTCTAGATGAACAATACATAACATAATGAAAGACCACAGAGCGCAAACTAATGCCACAAACAAACCCTGAGAATAGAGCAGCGCTCATTACACGACAAAAACACCAATAAAAAGCCAATCTAACGTCTGTCAGAGCCTCAAAACACGGCTAAAATAAGACAACTTCAAATTACTGACCATCCCAGCAGAAACGCTGTAAATATCATCTTAATTGAGGAATAAAGTGAGAGACGGGGGGGTTTTCAGTGTCAAATCAGCGTCTCATAATTGAGTCCTGTGGCGCCTCGGATCAATACACTATTTTAGTTTGATACAAGAATTAAAAACAACACAAGAAAATTGGCTGCAATTTGCAATTTCTGTGAAATCTATTTCACACTCCTACATTATGCTGCGTGTTATTTATGCAAAAACGGCGTCATTATATGTCATTACAGACATTATGAGTTATTTTATTCTGATCAGAGCTGGTGTTTCCTTTGGGAGAGTCAGTTACTTTCTACTTATACTTTTATGAGTTTATACCGATGTAGATCTGCTCAGGTCACAGTTCATCCGTGATCTTGATCTTCTTCAGCAGTTTTGACCTCAAAGACATTCGAGCGATCAACAGACAGCCAATCAGAAGACAGATCAGTCACGCTCCTCATGAATAATGAATGAGCTCTTGAAACATTCCTATTTCACTCAGAGTTATTATCTTGCTATCTAGCTGTTTATGCCTCTTCACGATGACTCGCTCGCTGTAGTCCTCAGTTGTAAGTCGCTTTGGATAAAAGCGTCTGCTAAATGTAAATGTAAATGTAAATCTAATAACCTAAATTATTTAAACTTTAAAGTTTAACAGAAAATATAAAAATAAAATAAATTCAAAATATTAACAAAATCAGTTTATCAATAATGACATTAAAATAACATTTATTCAAGGTCAGATTAATGTACAAAAGCTTCACAATAGATCTCATCATCTATATTTTTAACAATCATGTGCATTGATTTAATAATCAATATGCAAATACTGCCGTCACTGGTTGGTGAATAGCAACAGATTAATTTACAAACTGGAAGCAATTATGAATTGAATTAATGCATACCGCTATGTAAATGAGAGTCACAGATTCAGTGCAAAACAAAACGATGATTTTACAAATATCTAAACTTCATTCAAGATGCATTTACTGGAGATCACAAGTCTCAGTTTCTGAGAAATTAATCAAAATGATCAAATGGCTCAGAAAAAAGATCTTAATTCAAAGGGAACGTGTGAGTTTCTGAGGTAATAAATAACATGTGACTCACAGATGAATGTGGCCTGCTCCTGAAGAGAATAAAGCGTCCAGAGAATGCCAACAGATGGATGAAGACGAGTGGAGGAGGTTTCCTTAGCGTTAGCATTACGTGTTTAAGATCTCAGTCCTCAAACTGACTCACTCGACTCCAGTCCCATGAATGTCACATGACGCGTGTGCCGTATGAACTCGCACATACGTGACGCACACACACATGAAAGGTCACGGGTGGCGGTGAACGCCAAACTTCATCTGAGAAGAGCTGTGAACAATGAAGCTCAGAGAGTCACACATCTGTGGCCTTTAGGTCTGTCCTTCTGACGAAACGCTCGCCTGCAGACGACTGAGCATCTGTGATCTCCCACACAACATCTGCCGAGTGCCCACTAACCCTAACCCACACAACATCTGCCGAGTGCACACTAACCCTAACCCACACAACATCTGCCGAGTGCCCACTACCCCTAACCCACACAACATCTGCCGAGTGCGCACTAACCCTAACCCACACAACATCTGCCGAGTGCACACTAACCCTAACCCCACACAACATCTGCCGAGTGCCCACTAACCCTAACCCACACAACATCTGCCGAGTGCGCACTAACCCTAACCCACACAACATCTGCCGAGTGCGCACTAACCCTAACCCACACAACATCTGCCGAGTGCCCACTAACCCTAACCCACACAACATCTGCCGAGTGCGCACTAACCCTAACCCACACAACATCTGCCGAGTGCGCACTAACCCTAACCCACACAACATCTGCCGAGTGCCCACTAACCCTAACCCACACAACATCTGCCGAGTGCGCACTAACCCTAACCCACACAACATCTGCCGAGTGCGCACTAACCCTAACCCACACAACATCTGCGAGTGCGCACTAACCCTAACCCACACAACATCTGCCGAGTGCCCACTAACCCTAACCCACACAACATCTGCCGAGTGCCCACTAACCCTAACCCACACAACATCTGCCGAGTGCCCACTAACCCTAACCCACACAACATCTGCCGAGTGCGCACTAACCCTAACCCACACAACATCTGCCGAGTGCGCACTAACCCTAACCCACACAACATCGGCCGAGTGCCCACTAACCCTAACCCACACAACATCTGCCGAGTGCGCACTAACCCTAACCCACACAACATCTGCCGAGTGCGCACTAACCCTAACCCACACAACATCTGCCGAGTGCGCACTAACCCTAACCCACACACATCTGCCGAGTGCCCACTAACCCTAACCCACACAACATCTGCCGAGTGCCCACTAACCCTAACCCACACAACATCTGCCGAGTGCCCACTAACCCTAACCCACACAACATCTGCCGAGTGCGCACTAACCCTAACCCACACAAACATCTGCCGAGTGCGCACTAACCCTAACCCAACACAACATCTGCCGAGTGCCCACTAACCCTAACCCACACAACATCTGCCGAGTGCCCACTAACCCTAACCCACACAACATCTGCCGAGTGCCCACTAACCCTAACCCACACAACATCTGCCGAGTGCGCACTAACCCTAACCCACACAACATCTGCCGAGTGCGCACTAACCCTAACCCACACAACATCTGCCGAGTGCACACTAACCCTAACCCACACAACATCTGCCGAGTGCCACACTAACCCTAACCCACACAACATCTGCCGAGTGCACACTAACCCGAACCACACAACATCTGCCGAGTGCACACTAACCCTAACCCCCACAACATCTCTGCCGAGTGCGCACTAACCCTAACCCACACAACATCTGCCGAGTGCGCACTAACCCTAACCCACACAACATCTGCCGAGTGCACACTAACCCTAACCCACACAACATCTGCCGAGTGCCCACTAACCCTAACCCACACAACATCTGCCGAGTGCCCACTAACCCTAACCCACACAACATCTGCCGAGTGCCCACTAACCCTAACCCACACAACATCTGCCGAGTGCCCACTAACCCTAACCCACACAACATCTGCCGAGTACGCACTAACCCTAACCCACACAACATCTGCCGAGTGCCCACTAACCCTAACCCACACAACATCTGCCGAGTGCGCACTAACCCTAACCCACACAACATCTGCCGAGTGCACACTAACCCTAACCCACACAACATCTGCCGAGTGCCCACTAACCCTAACCCACACAACATCTGCCGAGTGCCCACTAACCCTAACCCACACAACATCTGCCGAGTGCCCACTAACCCTAACCCACACAACATCTGCCGAGTGCCCACTAACCCTAACCCACACAACATCTGCCGAGTGCCCACTAACCCTAACCCACACAACATCTGCCGAGTGCCCACTAACCCTAACCCACACAACATCTGCCGAGTGCCCACTAACCCTAACCCACACAACATCTGCCGAGTGCCCACTAACCCTAACCCACACAACATCTGCCGAGTGCCCACTAACCCTAACCCACACAACATCTGCCGAGTGCCCACTAACCCTAACCCACACAACATCTGCCGAGTGCCCACTAACCCTAACCCACACAACATCTGCCGAGTGCCCACTAACCCTAACCCACACAACATCTGCCGAGTGCGCACTAACCCTAACCCACACAACATCTGCCGAGTGCGCACTAACCCCTAACCCACACAACATCTGCCGAGTGCACACTAACCCTAACCCACACAACATCTGCCGAGTGCCCACTAACCCTAACCCACACAACATCTGCCGAGTGCACACTAACCCGAACCCACACAACATCTGCCGAGTGCACACTAACCCTAACCCACACAACATCTGCCGAGTGCGCACTAACCCTAACCCACACAACATCTGCCGAGTGCGCACTAACCCTAACCCACACAACATCTGCCGAGTGCACACTAACCCTAACCCACACAACATCTGCCGAGTGCCCACTAACCCTAACCCACACAACATCTGCCGAGTGCCCACTAACCCTAACCCACACAACATCTGCCGAGTGCCCACTAACCCTAACCCACACAACATCTGCCGAGTGCGCACTAACCCTAACCCACACAACATCTGCCGAGTGCGCACTAACCCTAACCCAAACAACATCTGCCGAGTGCCCACTAACCCTAACCCACACAACATCTGCCGAGTGCCCACTAACCCTAACCCACACAACATCTGCCGAGTGCCCACTAACCCTAACCCACACAACATCTGCCGAGTGCGCACTAACCCTAACCCACACAACATCTGCCGAGTGCGCACTAACCCTAACCCACACAACATCTGCCGAGTGCACACTAACCCTAACCCACACAACATCTGCCGAGTGCCCACTAACCCTAACCCACACAACATCTGCCGAGTGCACACTAACCCGAACCCACACAACATCTGCCGAGTGCACACTAACCCTAACCCACACAACATCTGCCGAGTGCGCACTAACCCTAACCCACACAACATCTGCCGAGTGCGCACTAACCCTAACCCACACAACATCTGCCGAGTGCACACTAACCCCTAACCCACACAACATCTGCCGAGTGCCCACTAACCCTAACCCACACAACATCTGCCGAGTGCCCACTAACCCTAACCCACACAACATCTGCCGAGTGCCCACTAACCCTAACCCACACAACATCTGCCGAGTGCCCACTAACCCTAACCCACACAACATCTGCCGAGTACGCACTAACCCTAACCCACACAACATCTGCCG
The DNA here is from genome assembly GCA_033366665.1 of Phoxinus dragarum. NCBI lineage: Eukaryota > Metazoa > Chordata > Actinopteri > Cypriniformes > Leuciscidae > Phoxinus > Phoxinus dragarum. The sequence continues at coordinate 71,630 of JARPMJ010004400.1, forward strand.
AGTGCCCACTAACCCTAACCCACACAACATCTGCCGAGTGCGCACTAACCCTAACCCACACAACATCTGCCGAGTGCGCACTAACCCTAACCCACACAACATCTGCCGAGTGCCCACTAACCCTAACCCACACAACATCTGCCGAGTGCCCACTAACCCTAACCCACACAACATCTGCCGAGTGCCCACTAACCCTAACCCACACAACATCTGCCGAGTGCCCACTAACCCTAACCCACACAACATCTGCCGAGTGCCCACTAACCCTAACCCACACAACATCTGCCGAGTGCCCACTAACCCTAACCCACACAACATCTGCCGAGTGCCCCACTAACCCTAACCCACACAACATCTGCCGAGTGCGCACTAACCCTAACCCACACAACATCTGCCGAGTGCACACTAACCCTAACCCACACAACATCTGCCGAGTGCCCACTAACCCTAACCCACACAACATCTGCCGAGTGCCCACTAACCCTAACCCACACAACATCTGCCGAGTGCCCACTAACCCTAACCCACACAACATCTGCCGAGTGCCCACTAACCCTAACCCACACAACATCTGCCGAGTGCCCACTAACCCTAACCCACACAACATCTGCCGAGTGCCCACTAACCCTAACCCACACAACATCTGCCGAGTGCCCACTAACCCTAACCCACACAACATCTGCCGAGTGCCCACTAACCCTAACCCACACAACATCTGCCGAGTGCCCACTAACCCTAACCCACACAACATCTGCCGAGTGCCCACTAACCCTAACCCACACAACATCTGCCGAGTGCCCACTAACCCTAACCCACACAACATCTGCCGAGTGCGCACTAACCCTAACCCACACAACATCTGCCGAGTGCGCACTAACCCTAACCCCACACAACATCTGCCGAGTGCACACTAACCCTAACCCACACAACATCTGCCGAGTGCCCACTAACCCTAACCCACACAACATCTGCCGAGTGCACACTAACCCGAACCCACACAACATCTGCCGAGTGCACACTAACCCTAACCCACACAACATCTGCCGAGTGCGCACTAACCCTAACCCACACAACATCTGCCGAGTGCGCACTAACCCTAACCCACACAACATCTGCCGAGTGCACACTAACCCTAACCCACACAACATCTGCCGAGTGCCCACTAACCCTAACCCACACAACATCTGCCGAGTGCGCACTAACCCTAACCCCAGCTCACAGGGAACCCTCTGACGTCTCAATAACGTTAAGACAACGTTCCTTCAAAGCTATCTGGTCCTAATAATGTTCTCAAAACATTATTTATACATCGTTCGTGAAGCGTTTCTTATCGGAAATGTTTTACTTTTTTCAGACGTTCAGAGAACATTCAGAATTAACGTTCCTATGATTGAAGAATGATACAATGTAATGTTCCCTTAACGTTCACACAACGTTTTCATAACTTGATTGTAACGTTAGCAACACAGTCTTTCATTTTTTCTTTATTTTATTCAATATTTTTGTTAGCTGCGAACCCGAGACATTTCATAACGTCCTCTTAAAAGAGAATTCATCTTCAGAACAGGACAGCTTTATTTCTTCAGCGCTTTATACCGTACAGATCGTTTCAAAGCAGGAATAAACAAAAAGAAAAATAACACTTATTAAAAATAAGTGTCATTATTGCTCAATATTTGACAACCAATTTGAGTCCTGATTGACAACCGTACAATATTGCGTGTCTATCATAATCTGTGAATATTGCAGCCTCATATCTGCTCTCGCACCGAGATAATCACCCTGAAAGTGAGGTGATTTTTTTTCCCTCTGAAACAAGTAGTAACATTTAAAAAACATTAGACGAACATCCAACTAAAACATTTCAGAAATAAAATGCTTCATGAATAATGTATAAATGTTTTTGCTCTAACTTTTTGAGAACATTATTTAAAGCTACACTGTGTAATTTTTAAGTTGATTCTTAGCAAAAAACACTTTGTTCTTTCAAAATGATATGTGCTCATTAATGTGTAATTACTCACACCAACTAATCAAGTATTCTCGTAAGCGTAGAATCTGCCGTTTATAATACATACGGGTGAGCCGCTCGAACGGCGGAAGCCATGTGCGCCTCCATCTTGAAAATACATTAGCCAAAGAGGGACACACCTGGAGACTCAAGCTCCGCCTGTCCCGGTTCACACTCAGCGGCCGAGACGAATGCGAGCGGAGATTACCCGCGACCCGCCGGCAGATCTGGAATAATACGGCCGCCGTACGAGTGAAAACGCGCTCGGAATGGGAGGAGCTAGAGAGGGATGTTCAGCTGGTAGTCATACACAGTTCCACCGCTAGATGGAGTAAATCCTACACACTGCAGCTTTAAGATCAGATCACTTTGAAAGAACGTTCTATTAATGTTCCTGGAAGAACGTTTGTTCGTAACGTTGAGAGAACCTTGACAGAATTAGGGTTAGTGAGTAAATGATGACAGAATGATCATTCCTGGGTTAGTTTCCCCCTGGATGAGTGTATCTGTGTCCGTCAGCATCATTGACATCAGCTGAAGTGTGTTTTAACATGTTTAACAGCAGAAGCATTAGCCGTGTGCGTCAGTGACTAAACAGCCCTGGAGTGGATCTTCAGCGTCCAGCGCATCTAAACACAACACACTCTAACTGATAAACTGACCCCTTAATCTGCACGTTTACGATATTACCGGCCCTTAATCCGCACGTTTACGATATTACCGGCCCTTAATCTGCACGTTTACGATATTACCGGCCCTTAATCTGCACGTTTACGATATTACCCCGGCCCTTAATCTGCACGTTTACGATATTACCGGCCCTTAATCTGCACGTTTACGATATTACCCCGGCCCTTAATCTGCACGTTTACGATATTACCCGGCCCTTAATCCGCACGTTTACGATATTACCCGGCCCTTAATCTGCACGTTTACGATATTACCGGCCCTTAATCCGCACGTTTACGATATTACCCCGGCCCTTAATCTGCACGTTTACGATATTACCCGGCCCTTAATCCGCACGTTTACGATATTACCCCGGCCCTTAATCCGCACGTTTACGATATTACCCCGGCCCTTAATCTGCACGTTTACGATATTACCCCGGCCCTTAATCTGCACGTTTACGATATTACCCCGGCCCTTAATCCGCACGTTTACGATATTCACCGGCCCCTTAATCTGCACGTTTACGATATTACCCCGGCCCTTAATCTGCACGTTTACGATATTACCCCGGCCCTTAATCCGCACGTTTACGATATTACCCGGCCCTTAATCCGCACGTTTACGATATTACCCGGCCCTTAATCTGCACGTTTACGTTATTACTGGCCCTTAATCGGCCAGTAATCTGTTATTGCCGGAGTTTCTGAAGCTCCGCCCTCTTCTGAGCGAAGGCGGAGCTAAAGCTCATTTGAATTTAAAGGGACACACACAAAAACGGCGTGTTTTTGCTCACATTCGAATCGGGGCAAATTTGACAAGCAATAATAAATTATCTGGTATTTTGAGCTGAAATTTAACAGAAACATTCTGGGGACACCATAGATTTATATCACATCTCGTGAACAGGGATATAATATGTCAGCTTTAATAACAGGGCTCTGACCGACGCTGCACTCACACATTCCATAGACAATTATTCAAAACAATATTAGATAAACATTTAAACCCATATCTCTTTCTAATTGTACATTTCTAGCATGCGCTCTAGTAATGAAGCATTGCCGCTATCTCTCTTCGTCTTTAATAAGACAATGTGTTACTAAAGAGACACTAAACGTACTAAATAATATTGAAGAAACGAAATAAATAAATAAGTACAAATTTATAAACAAACAGGCAAAAAAACATTACTCCCAGTGAACAAGGTCACACACACGCACACACACACACACACACACACACACACACACACACACACACACACACACACACACACACACACACACACACACCTGCTGCGCTGACGGCCACACACACCCCAGAAACATCACAGAACACACTCACTGTGAGGCGTCATGTTACACACGTGTGTTCTTCGACTTCATTAGCAGTGAGACGCATCATCGCATTACGGGTCACTGTACATCATGTGTGCGATACAGAAAGAACAAGTGCTTTCAAACATCATTAGCGTTTTAATGTTGCTGGCTTTTAAGAGAGCTGTAATTAATGAATCCAGACTAACCTGGAGCAAATGGAAAAATACCGCAGTAAAAACACTCTTCAGCTCCACATAAGTGTGTTATGCAAAACACAGACTCATTAAACTCATTGCATTAGTAGGCTTATTTATTAATTAAATGAGTTACCTGCTGAATTCATCCAGAGGAGATAAGGCCAGCTGTCAGTCAGGTGGCTATAAAGTTACAGCACGACACACCCCCTCAAACACAAGCCCCGCCCACTATGACTGATTGACAGGAGACACTGGAATTACAAATACCCATAACTGTGACTTTGAGAAAATGCAATCGCTAATGGAGGTATAGCACAACATTAAAGCGTCTATTAGCACAATGTTGACAATTTAAAACTTCAAGGCCTGGTTTCACAGACAGGGTTTAGATTAAGCCAGGATTAGGCATTAGTTAAATTAGTATATTAAAGTAATTTAAGCTTAAAAGAGAAACCGGGGCTGAGTGACTTCAGTGTTCACTGAGAAGCTAACACATCTCGCTGCTAGCATGAAGCTCACTGCGCACAGTAAGAGGCACATTAGCACTGGAGTTAACCACAACAGAGTCTTCTGTTAGCATTAGCAATTAGCTTAAATTTACTGCTAATAAACTGGTGTGTTTAATCTTAAACTTTGTACACCATCATATTTACTCTCAAAGTTACGCCCCAAACTCTCACACACTCACACAGTCACTTAGAAACACACACACACCCACACACACACACACACACACACACACACACACACACACACACACACACACACACTAGAATGTGTTATTGGATCAGTGGCACAGAATTACAGTAGGAAGTGACTTTTCATTCATAAATCTGAGAGTGTCCTGCGGCGTCGCCCACCGGAGGCCCTGGGTCTGACGTGTGTGTGTGTGTGTGTGTGTGTGTGTGTGTGTGTGTGTGTGTACACACAACACACACACAGCATGGTCCCATGAGAGCGAAGGAAAAAGGAAATAATAGAAAATAATGAATAAGGATGGAGGTTGTATGGCTGTTTATATTAATTGCACTATAAAAATG
>JARPMJ010004401.1:0-76847 GCA_033366665.1 Phoxinus dragarum
AGATGAAATAAATGGTATGCATATTTGGCGTGCTGTCCGAGGAGAGGGCTCCGGGCTCGGTATTCGGCCCGAACCCAGAGTACTCCCCCCGTATTGCTGGTTTAGGAAGTAACCAGGCGAGTGTGAGGAGACGGGGTGGTGGAGGGATGCTGAAAAACTGTCGAGGAACGTTGGTGAGTCGAATGAGTATTTATATAGGTCTGCACTCCTGCTGATTGGATAGAAATGTTGATTACTGATTGTTGACAGCTGGTTGGAATGATGGTGATAATTGGATCAATTATTTGAACGTGCTCCTCCCGAACTTTGTTTATAAAACATCATTAAATGTAATGTCAAAAAACACACTACAGCTAACATTATAATCAAGTATGTTAGTCAACGGATCAAAATAAGTGCACTTCCTAAAATTGTGTTAAGAAACATTCTCATGAGAGTGTATTCTTTTTATACTCCAGGGGCCTTTTATCTCATTAATATTATATCTGCAAGTACAGTTTTTTTAAAAATATGCTTTTAAGATTTGATGCATGCTACAAGTGCACATATACAATTACACAAGTTTCAAGCACAGTGCTTGATACGATATCCTCTAATAAACTCACTTTTATTAGAGGCTTGTTCTGTATGGGTAAAGTCTCAGATAACACAAAGAATGCTGATAGCAACATGTCGCTTAACATACTTCCTAATTAAATATATCATAACTGCCTGCTATCATGGTTCTATACATTATGGTTTGATGTCCTTGTAAAAAAGTTATTTGTCTACCTATGAGTGCATACAGTATATCCCCCTGGTATGTGGGAACGTGTGTGTTTGCATTCATATATTTTCCTTCCAATGGATCTTGTCTTTTCCTGTGCCCAGGGCAACAGTAGTGTCACAATGGTGCAAATGACGTGTCATGGCAGCTGCGTTCCTCTCCCTTCACAGTCCGCAAACACCTGAGGTCGGCTCTTTGTTTGATGTGGAGACATCTGCCATTTAGTCTGTCAGTTTTGGGAAATATTTCAAGGAGTTCAGCCAGTTTTCATACTTTAGAGGTATAGTGCTACTGAGAAGAATTTTTGATACAAAGCCAAAATTGTGCCACAGAGATCCACCTGAAAGAGAAGGAGCTATGATAGATTATTTACGGATCCTCGTGGACGAGGAACTGTTTTCACAGCTGCTGTTGCCATTTGAAAAGCAGTTTATTAGTTGAATTCTATAATTATAATTTAGCTTCTTAAGACACACAATAACTCTAGAGTCTGTAGCAACAAGGTAAAACACTGTTTAAGAGTGACTGGCATGAAAAGTGTTCCTGCTGACCACTAATAATGTAGAGGACTTAAGTCCAACAAAAGGCACAAAAGAGATCCTAAATATTGTATTTCTTTAAATATTGAACGATTAGCTCATCAGAACCAAACTATTCAATATGATCATCAAATTCTTCAATGGTTTTTCTTTTTAAGTTTGAATGAGCTGTCTTGTTTTCATGTGAACATGTTGACATGGTGTTAAATTGTTGTATAATTGGCACTGTTTAAAGGGAAAGTTCATCCAAATATGAAAATGATGTCATCTCTTACTCTTCCTCAAGTTGTTCCAAACCGGTATGAGTTTTCTTTCTTCTGTTGAACACAAAACAAGATACTTTGAAGAATGTTGGTAATCAGACAGTTGACGATAGCCATTGACTTCCATATTTTTAGTTAATGGGTGCCACCAACTGCTTGGTTACCAACATTCTTCAAAATATCTTCTTTTATGTGTTCAACAGAAGAAAGAAACTCATACCGGTTTGGAATAACATGAGTGTGAGTAAATGATGACAACATTTTCATTTTTGGGTGAACTATCCCTTTAACTGCAGTATGCTCTTTAAGATTTATATCAAAGCTCCATTTAAAACATGCCATACACATACAGCAACAAAATGTGTTACATTTAAATAATATATTAATATAAGATTACTCATATAAATGCTCACAGGACTAATAATGCAAGCAGTCACATTTGTGACCACTGGGAGAGCACAGTCATTGATTCATAAAAATAATGAATACAGTTGCCTTTACGTTTGTTTATCATTATCTGTTTCTGTGCAATATTTAACTGACAAATTCTGACTTTGCTTTTTTTAATTTTTATTACAATTGGTCAAGGATGAAGCACATAGAGTAGGCTATTTACATGTTATATAAGCATATATATATTTTTTTTTTCATTAGACTATCAGAAAGTAAAGTGCATGACATGATCTCACTAATTTAGCGTTAAATAAGTTAGGGCAGGGGAAGCATGATTCTGAGAATATGATATCTGACGCAATAACCCAAATGCAGTGTAGCGTGCTATAATCCTTTGTCAATCCTTTGTGAGTGTGTTTATTGTACCTAAATACACTGCCTCAGGGCTGGCTGCTAAGCGTCGTGGCCACGCCCACTCTCGAGACTCCGCCCCCTCCCCTCGAGCCTCGACTGTTAACGGAACTGTTGTGTTTAATGTTTACCATCGTTCAGCTTGACTGAACTATCTGATCCGGAGGCTTTATCTGATCGCCACACAACACAACATATACAGCGAAAGGACTGGACGCACTGTGTGCACTGTGAAATAACTCAAGGTAATGTACTGAAACGTAAGGCTTTTCGTTGTCCTTCTCGAAAGCGTATTAATCGATGTTTTATTTGGCTTCGACTGCAGCGATGTCGTGTATAGGCTAACGTTACGTTACTGTACAAGGAAACTGAACCCATTTCATCCCGTTTCTTCTCCTGTGATTCCAGCCTGTTATAAACTTGTAATTGCAACTGCGCAAGACAATGAGACATTATTAAGCGCATATAGACATGTAACTTAATCTTATTCAGAAGGGAGTTATATGAAACACTGTGGACGGCTAATAAATGCTTGATTTCATTGTGTTTCTGCATGCACGCATTAGTATGACAGTCTCATATCCCGCTATGTGTATTGCATAACTTCTTTGGTGCATTCCTGCCAGATCAAGGCTGTCCGGTTCAAACGTTACAGTTATTATTTTATATTCACTAACGTTACTGTCAATTCGTATGTCAGTATTGGATATTTTATAATTTGATTACTTAATTAGTAACTTATTCATTACCTACAGATATTTATTAATTATACTTGTAATAACTATACTACTATAGGCTATAATACCTAGGCTAATAATAATAATCATTGTTGTTATATTGTAGTAGTATAGTATTATTATTAATTTAGTAGTATATTTAATTTAGATTATTTATTATATATTTAATTTAGATTATTAAATTATCAAAATAACTAACAATAACAGTTATTATTTAATCAAAGTGGTGTCAAAGTAACTGCAGTGATAAGCTCATTGCACTTTTTCAGCCTCTTTCAATTGAACTGCTCATGAAACTCTGAAAACTAAGTAGAAATGACAGAAGTTAAATCATTAAAATAGAATGGATGTTATGGATGATTTTGAAAACATTTTTAAACATGCTGAGACAACTCGTGTCGTAATGTCTCTAGGAAGAAAAGTTTTCTTTTTCATGAGCTGTCATCTGATTTCTGATATTATTGCAACAGTTTTGAAAAGATTTGTTTGTTCCATCATTCACTTTTCAAGGGCTCAGATGTCAAACCATTATAGATGTTATACTTGGCCCTTACTTATTATATATGAATCAATCAAAACTAACTTTAGCTGGACAATAACTTTATTCTAGAGCTGCTGTAATGCCAAAACAATCTCTGTTAGCCTACTTTAATTTCCTATTTTCACTGTAAAGCTGCTTTGAAACAATTGTTAAAAGTGCTATATAAATGAAGGTGACTTGACTTGACTTGACATGAGATCACTGTGTGAAGTTTACCTAAATGTGACAGAATTGTAACCAGAGTGAAATGAATGACTTCCCCTTTCACAGTATGTCTCGAGAGCAGAAAGCAGTGGAGCGTGCCAGGAAGGCCTTCCTCACCGGCCGGAGCAAATCACTGGAGTACCGCATTACACAGCTAAAAAACCTGCTGCGTTTTGTCAGAGAACGACAGAATGAAATCGCAGAGGGCCTCAAAAAGGATCTCAGAAGGGTTGGTGACCCATCAATACACAAGTGTATTGTCCACTTCTAAACTCTGTTTGCTTATGTGATATGTGCTTTGTATATTTGGCGACAGAGTGAGTTTGGAACTCCTTTGTATGAGACTCTGGGTCTGGAGAGTGAGATTAACCTGGCTGTGAGAAAGCTGAAAGATTGGGCAGCTCCTCGACCCGTGAGCAAGAGCATGATGACCATCTCAGACCAGGTCTACATCCAGCCTGAGCCCCTGGGAGTAGGCTGGTCATTGGGGCCTGGAACTACCCCTGGGCGGTCACCATCGGGGCCCCTCATAGGAGCTATAGCAGCAGGTAATCGAGGTCTATCGAAGGACCATCAGAAAGTTTGTTAACGTAATATCGCTGCAAAGGTATATCCAGCCCTTTTTTTACTTTTAGTGAAGAACTGAAAAAAAACTTTGCCGTGAGTAAATTGGGGGCACGTCAAAGTCCCTTTAATGACAAGTCATTTCACTCGGCTGCCATCTTTAAAACGCCTCTTTGGCATGCAAGTGCAGCTCCTATCTCTTTGAATGGGGAAACATAAAATTCTTCAAAACTGTTTTCCAAGCTTATGATTAAATGTCATATTTGAAATCACCAATGAAATCTGACAACAACTGTCTCATAAATGTTGTTTCTAAACGCTCGAATCATGACAGAAAACAACTTTCAAGCTGGATCAAGCTAAGGCGCATGCGCAGTGAAAGCGCACGTCTGACGGTTTCTATAGGAACCAGAGCTTCTAACGGCAGCTGCAATGATGTGATGAACTTCACCAATCGGCGATTGGCTCTTATTTAGAAGGCCATATAGAAGGTTAACCTTAGAAGGTTATTCCACCATATTGAGCGTTGCACTTTTTCCCATTCAAAACAATTCGAGTGACGTGTATTGTGTAATTCTATCGTTTTTGGGCATGTTCAGTCTCTTGTACGTTATGTTTGAAAAAAGTTGCTAGCTACATTTCATTTAACGGCCACCGGTGTCCCTAATAACAAGGGTTTCTGAATTCTACATATAGACCCTTTAAAGTTGGGGGAAGTGATATATGAAAAACGCTGTTTGAAAGTTGGTCAGACCGACACAACCAGACACAACAACAAACTTGTAGCCAAGCAGGATTATGAGACAGCGTAGGAGAGAGAACAAGCAAGAGAGAGTAAGTACGATAAACAGACTTCCACTCTTGCATTGCGTGTGTAAGGAGGCCAGCTAGTGAGAGTTGTGCAGGCTGACGACTGCTAGAGAATGCAGTGTTTACTGTTTAGCGTCCTTGTTTGTGAACGACTCAGAGCAGGGGTGGTTAGCATTGGAGGGTGAGCTTTAGAGGTGGAGCAATGAAGAGAGGGGTGTGTTTGTTTGTGTTGATTTCAAATATCAACAATATTCAGCAACGAGTTTGAGAAATAACATACTGCACCTTAAATAATAGCACCACTAGAGCCGCATGGACCACAAAAATTTGCAAAACCTGATAATTGTGTTATTCATAAGCACTGATTAAATTTGCTTATTTAATGAGTGATCTAAATATAAAGCATTTTAAATGTTTCTTAATTATTTACACCATAACTTTTTAAAAATTTCAAAAGTGTTTAATTTAGAATACCAGGTGTGACCATCTAACCATTGTGGTCTGAGACTTTTGAACCCCAGTGTATGTGACTGTACATTCTCCACCCACTTTAAAGGGGTGTGTTACGAATGAGTCCACTGGAGGCAAGCTGGTTGAGAACCCAAATGCAACTTAACTTCAAAACATAAAACAAGGGCAAAGGCATAAAACTCAGAAAAAGAAACAAGTACCTGGACAAACATTCAATATAAAACAAGGGCAAGGCAAGGCATAAAACTCGAAGCTCCTCCCTCTATGCTGGGAGCAGCAGCTCATTTGCATTTTAAAGGGACAGACACACAAATGGTGGTTTTGCTCACCCTCAAAAAGTGATTTTAACATGCTATATAAAAAATAATTGTGGGGTATTTTGAGCTAAAACTTCACATACACACTCTGGGGACATCAAAAACTTATTTTACATCTTGTGAAAAGGGCATTATACCACCCCTTTAAAAAACATTAAATATTAGGCATTTGTCTGAACAATCGGTTTTACATCTTCTCCTCTTCAGTTTTTTGTAATGTAGATGGGAAAAAAAACATATTAGTAACATGAATGAAGAGCACATATAAGGATAACTGTGTTACACTGTACTTTGTCCTACTTATGTGAAACTGCCCTGTGCCAACAGACCAAAGTACAGTCCCTTTCCCTTAGTCACTATCAACAATGTCAGCACTTGTTGTATAAAATAACCCCTAAAAAATACCTTAGATTTTATAACTATTTATTTATTTATTTATTGTCCCATTTTAAGAATAATGCATAAATTATCTTATGCACATTATTTGCAAGTTTTTTTTTTAAATGCCGTAACTCGTTTAAACTCACTATCACTGAGATAGCTTCAGCTTGTATCCATCTGTCTGTTATCTGTCTTGAAGAATGTTGTCACCGTTTACTAAGTAAAAAAGTCAGATTTGCAAAACAGAGATAAATTTGAAGTGTTTAATGTTGTGTTAAAAATTATACCATTATTACAGATCATATTTTTTTATAGTCTATAATTTATATAGATCAGTGGGTGTTACTAAATTAGCATGTGGAGATACAAAACGCCTGTCAATATTTAAGAAAATTGATAATAGTATTGTCATATTATAATTAAAAACTATGTTATTTGACAGGTAATGCAGCTGTGATCAAGCCATCTGAAGTCAGTTTTCACACTTCCAAAGTAATGGAGGATCTCTTACCACTGTACTTGGACAAAGTAAGATTTTTTCGTACATTTCTAAAACAAATTGGTCTATAATTTAAATTAACCAAATAAAAAGGATAGTAACCCTAACTATACATTGAATTAGTATACAGTGTAATTGATTCATACTGATGGTGCTGATCTCAGGAGTTGTACCCTGTTGTCACCGGTGGGGTGACAGAGACCCAAGAGCTGCTCAAGCAGAGGTTTGACCACATCTTCTACACTGGGAACGGCACAGTGGCTAAAATCATCATGGAGGCTGCTGCGAAACACTTAACCCCGTCCACTCTGGAGCTGGGCGGAAAGAGCCCGTGCTACATCGACAACAACTGTGACCTCGCCGTCGCATGCCGGTCAGTCCATTCACAACAAGTAAAAACTCCATTCGACTCTCCAAAGGGAAATAGATTTTTAACGACAACTTAGAAACCTTTAGAGACAGTTTTACTGTGAGCTACGAGGTTGTTAATCGATAGTATTTGCTTCTGTTGAAGCCATTAGCCCACATTATTATAAACTTAGTTTTAAAATACCGTTAATCGTGTTTAAAGGAATATTTTACTTAAAAATAAAAATTCTGTCATCATTTACTCTCCCTCAAGTTGTTATCAAACCTGTATTTCTTTCTTCTGCTGAACACAAAAGAAGATATTTTGAAGTATGTTGGTGACCAAACAGTTGAAACAGATGTAACCCATTGACTAAAAATACTATGGAAGTCAGTGGGGTCCATCAACTGTTTGTTTACCAGCATTCTTCAAAATATCTTCCTTTGTGTTCAGAAGAAGAAATACATTTATACAGGTTTGAGGGTGAGTAAATGATGACAGAATTTTCATTTTTAAGTGAACTATTCATTTAACAGCGAAATTAGTGGTGAAGAACTACATTACCCATGATGCTGTACAGAAAATTCCACCAGAGTCTAAATAAGTAAAACGCACCAAAATATCTTGTTAGCTCCGCCCACTCCCATGATGCACCGCAAATGATATAATCAAGTCGTTCTTCCTATGCTCTAAAAATACTTCAATATTTGATTATATACGCTTATTTTGCAATCATAAGCTTCAGCTTATGACCCCTCCATCCCTGTTCTCTGCACTGCTGTTTTTGACAAGTTTGAACCTGTGACTTTATCTGTTTTACAGAAGATTGTTGGAAATTTGAAGCCCTCAGGTTCTCCAAATTATACTATCCCTCTTCGACTTTTTAAGGAGGTTGTTCCTACTATAGGGCCATCTATTCTTGCAGTTTTAAATAGTAGCCTTTCCTCAGGGGTGGTCCCTAAAGTTTTTAAACATACAGTAGTGCAACCTTAAATTAAAAAACCTGGGCTGTATCCTGCAAATTTTAGACCTATATCTAAACTATCCTTTCTGGCAAAAATCCTTGCAAAGATAGTTTACAGTCAATTAATGGCCTTCTTGGATGAGCACAATATTCTTGAAGTTTTCTAATCTGGTTTTAAAACCCTACATAGCACAGAATCGGCTCTTTTAAAAGTTTTTAATTATATTTTTTTAGCTACTGACCTTAGCTACTGGGATTGTGTTATTCTGGTGCTTCCTGATCTGACTGCTGCTTTTTGACACAGTGGACCATGAAATCCTGATTTCTCGTTTGGAGCGGTGGGTGGGCATTAAGGGCATTGCACTGAAATGGGTCAGGACTAATTTGGAAGGTAGAACTTTCTGTGTCAGCTGTGGAGATTCTGTGTCCTCCTCTGTCTTGTGGGGTCCCACAGGGCTCAATTTTAGGCCCTCTTTTCTTCTCTCTTTATTTACTCCCACTTGGTTCCATACTTAGGAAGCATGGTATATCTTTTCACTGTTATGCAGACGATAGTCAGATCTATGTCCCTCTTAAAAAGAATGAAACTGTTGGTCCATTACTTAAGTATCTTGATGACATAAGGCCTAAATGGCTCTTAATTTTTTAAGTTTTAATGAAAGTAAAACAGAAGTTATGTTTTTTGGTGGCACCACTGGGACCCCCTGTGCCAATCTGGGTTCCTTGAGTCAATATATATGAAGCCAACAATCACTAACCTAGGGGTTAATATCGACCCTAACCTTAACCCTCTGGGGACTAAGCCCTTTTTGGTCCGTTTTTCTCTATTTTTACATTTGGGCTTATAAACCATATGTAATGGAGATGGAACACCATGGGCCCTATCTTGCACCCAGCGCAATTGACTTTGAACACCGACGCATGTATCATTCCTATTCTGCACCCGCGCACAGCGGACTTTTCCCTCCACAGACGCACGTCGGTAAATTAGGGAATGAACTTGCGCTCGCGGGGGCGGTTCAGCGCAAAGAGGAGGCGTGTTCCGGCGCAAAACTTCAATGGTGCTATTTTCCAGATTTAGAAAGCAATTGCGCAACTGACCAGGGAAAAAAACAGTCTAAAGACAGTGGCGCGTTGCGCGTTAGTGATGTAGTATTTTAAGGGCGCGTGCTTGCCATAATGTTAACCCGCATCCACTTTGATTCTCTAATATAAACAGATGCAGCAGTTTTCATTTTAGCAAATCATACATTATTACAAGGAAAAATATTAACACACGAGGGAAATCATTGTTGTGTCCGTGAAGATGTGAAAAAGATCTATCTAGATAAAAAAATAAAAAAATCTAGATTAGGCTACACATTTACTACCCAAATTATACGCCTGTTTAACCGAAGCTAATTTGGGTGGGTTTCTCCCATCATCCCCAATGTCACTTCTCTGTGTTTTTACGGTCCTGACATGAACGTCGGTTTCCTCGGCTGTGAACCGCTCCTGGCGTGCGCCGGCAAATCCGCCGTTATAATAGCGATCCGCCATGGAACAAGCGCGTCTGCTCTTAAAGGGAATGTGAGAGGACGCTCTGATTGGTTTATTTCACGTTACGCCCAAACCACACCTATGAATAATGAAGCTACTTCAGACCAACCCCTTTTAGATTTGCGCCGGGCGCAAGAGTCATATATCCCGCCGGGAAAATAGCAACAGCGCCGGGATCCACCCACAAAGTTACTTGCGCTTTGCACTTTGACACTTGCGTTTCAGATCGTTAAAATAGGGCCCTATGTGTTTGGTATATGGATTCAGAAGACCCTAAGCTAACATAAGCATGCATGTAATGTGTTTATAAAGGAAGTATGAGTGAAAAATGTACAATAATCGAGAGATTTTCAAAAACGAAAATTTGATTTTTGTCATTTATTACTGAAAATCACACCTCACACAACAATAGTGAACAGTTTTTGAACCAAAAAAATATTTATCAACCCTTTGCTTGACAGACATTTGTAAATGTTCAATCAAATGTGTTAAGAACAATGAAATAAGGAACTTTTTTTACAAACAGTCCCAGGCGTGAAAAAGTGGTCTGCTTCGAACTAAATGAACAGACACATTCACAACCTGGCAGATTTTACTTTGCAGTAATTGTTCCAGAGCTTGTTCTTGTACTGCTTGCCATCATAAAAGTGCTAAAACAACACAATAATAATGCTATTTAAGTTATTCTGTCTCTCTCTTATATAGATCTCTGTGCGCTCTGTAATACTCCGCTCCGTTCGCTATCTGTCTCATTCTCCGTCCACTTGACGCTGTTTGTTCGTACATGTTGAAGGCTACAGAGTCTCTGATTGGCTAGAATATGTCATGGTAACCTTCCTCTGATTGGGTAAAAAAAAAAAAAATCCTCCCAGTGGCAATTTTTCCATTGGTGGAATTTTGCCTAACAACATCGATTTCATTGGCCTTTTTATGCAGTGGTATTGCGCAACAGCGAAGTGTGTGTATAATACAAACGGGATATCACTGTGTTCAGTGGAATCTGAGGACGACGGCAAAAAAGACGGACCTCTCTATCATTAATAGTTTTGAAGATAATTGCACATTTGTAAAAGTATGCCATTTTGGGCGGTACCGCCCAATTCGTCCCCAGAGGGTTAAGCTGGACAGACAGATTAGGTCAGTGGTTAAAACAAGTTTTTTTCAATTGAGGCAATTGGCCAAAATAAAGCCATTTCTTTCTAGGCAGCACTTTGAGACAGTAATCCATGCCTTTGTCACCACGCGGTTGGATTACTGTAATGCACTGTACGTGGGGGTCAGTGGGTCCTCTATTGCTCGTCTCCAGTTGGTGCAAAACACTGCTGCACGTCTTTTAACTGGAACACGTAAATACGAGCACATTTCCCCCATCTTATCCTCACTCCATTGGCTGTCTATTTATCAAAGGATCCATTTAAGATTCTTTTATTTGCTTTTAAATGCCAAAATGGTCTTTCCCCACCCTACATCTCTGAGCTGCTACACCCCTATAGACCCACCCGTTCTCTCAGGTCAGCCGATCAACTGCTCCTAAGTGTGCCTAAAACGAAGCGCAAGCAAAAAGGGGACCGTGCTTTTGCTGTAGCAGCTCCTAAATTGTGGAACGATTTACCTCTGCACATTAGACAGGCATCTTCATTGTCTGTTTTTAAGTCTCTTCTTAAAACCCACCTCTATTCTTTGGCCTTTGATAACTGAAATTGACAATTCATGTTCGGGTTATATTGATGGTATTGGTTCATTGTATGGTTTGTTATTGTTTTTTATTTGTATTTTATGGGTCGTGTGAGCTTTGTATTTAGGGCTTTTACGTATTAATTTATTGTTATACTGTACAGCACTTTGTGTCCACTTTGGATTTTAAAGTGCTCTGTAAATACATTTTGATTGATTAAATAAACTTAAGATATATTGTTATATATAATCAATATTTTCAATTAGTATTTTTTTATTTCTCAATCGTTTTTAATTTGTTCGCTGTTCGCAATGCTTTCTTTCACTAAAGTCGTTAAGTACACAGTCTTTTAACCTTTACATTTTTGTCTGATTTTCAAATACTTTTGCTTCAAATCAAAGTTTGAAATGTTATGATTCACCTCGTAGCTGATTGGCTCGGTTCATGGCTTATAGCGCTTTAACAAAGACTTTTGTGAAATGCCTATGGGAGAGATTAATGGAAAAAATACTTGCGGAACCAACGGCGCTGAAAAAGTGCACTCTATGAATCTTGAATGAATCTTGAATGCACTGTATGAATCTTGAATGTTTGTATGCAATGATTTTGAACACATGTTCTCTGTGACATTACAGGCGTATTGCATGGGGGAAGTATTCCAACTGTGGTCAGACCTGCATTGCTCCAGACTACATACTGTGTGACCCCAGTATACAAGACAGAGTGATTGAAGAGATCAAGAAGAATATTAAAGTATGTATGTAGGTTATTTGTGAATGAAAGTTAATTTATATTGACACATTTCAGCATTTTAATGTGCAAAATGTTACCAGTAATGCATTTTAAACTAACATGAACTAACAATAGCATATTTTTAAAATGAACATTACTTTTTATATAAAATAGTTAGTTGATGATATCTTATGCATTAATATTGAATCTTATTGTAAAGTGTTACCAAAAATTCTATTGATTTAGAAGGCTAATAATGAAAAGTTTGAGGTATGGATTACTAGTATATATTCTTGCTGTCAATTTTTATAATTGGAGTGGGCCATAATTGCTTAAATTCCACTCTGTTCATATATATATATATATATATATATATTCATATATTCATTCATATGAACGGATAGGCAATTAGTGGCAATTAGTGAACTATATATATATATATATATATATATATATGAAATGTATCACTATTTAACATTTAAAATTCTATAAATATAAAATGTCAAATGAGCTAATTTCATTTGTGATGATCAGGAATTCTATACCGAAGACCCCAAAAAATGCCTGGATTATGGACGCATCATCAATGAGCGCCACTTCAAGAGACTGATGGCATTGATGGAGGGCAGCAGGCGTCGCGGTGGGGGGGTGAAAATGACGAGTCAGAGTGCTACATTGGTAAACTTTAGCTGCATTGCTAATGCTAAGTCACTAGAATCATTTTCAGAAGACAATGAAACCACAGTTTTTAATCACAGTGTAAACACTTTTATAACTCTTCGTCATCCGCCTTCCGGTGTCATCCGCTTCCATTTATTTAGCCTGACAAAAACTGCTGCTTTATATTGCAAACTGGTATTTGTTATGATATTAATTATCATAATCACAAACACACTGGTTTGTAGCACAAATAGTTTGACCGTTTACTTCACATTCTTCTTCTTCTAGGTATTTCCCTAGAGCGGCTAATGCATCCGAAGTCTCGCACATTAACAGAAAATAGCTTACTACCGCGTTGCAGAATAAGCTGTTTGTTCAACATGCATCTCTTCACAGCTCCCTACAGTTTTAAGGGACGTGAAGCCGGATGCCAAGGTGATGCAGGAGGAGATCTTCGGGCCTCTGTTGCCCGTCCTGACAGTGAGCGGTGCAGATGAAGCCATCAAATTCATCAACCAGAGAGAGAAGCCCCTTGCCTTGTACATCTTCTCTTCAGACAACAAGGTTTAAACTGATCATTCATTCATGATATATAGAAAAATCATGTTCTACTTAAGACAGTTGTACAGATCTGTTCTTTCATTACAGCTGATCAAGCGTATGATAGCGGAGACCTCTAGTGGTGGAGTGTTGGCCAATGACTGTTTGATGCACTTCTCAGTAAGCTCTTTGCCGTTTGGTGGAGTTGGTGAGTTCTTTTTTAAACTTAAACTTAAACTTCTTTTGTTTTTTCGGAGAGTCTTTGAAGAAGCTGCAGAAGCATGCATGTGATGTTTTGATGTGTGGACTGTACTAAAGCTCAGCTCTTGGACTCCCCCTGCAGGTAACAGTGGGATGGGCCGCTATCATGGCAAGTACGGGTTTGACCACTTGAGCCACTTGCGCGGCTGTCTGATCAAACAGCTGAAGATGGAGGGGGTGAATTAAGATGCGTTATCCGCCACATACAGCAGATAAGCTGGGCTGGGCACGCTTTTTCATCCTCAAACACGTCGACTTTGGCAGTGTGGGCCGCATGGCGCTGCTGGCTCTGCTGGCGGTCTTTGTTGCAGTGATTTTACAGGTAACAGACCATCATGTGAAATCATGTGAAAACGATCATCATAGATTTTTTATTTAAGTCATTTGATATTATTTCGTATTTTATGGATTTGTTTTTGTATATATAAATAATAATACACGTTGTTGTTGTTTTTTACAGTATACTAAGTATAATTTTATATATATATATATATACACACACACATACATGTTTTTGTAATATTTAATATACTGTATTATTATATGTTATATATATATTATTATAAAATATATTGATACTACCGGTATTACAACTTTTTTATAAAACAATACTAGTATAATTGAATACACCAATGATCAATTGAATTGATTAATAATAATAATAATCAAAATAAGCTATTTTTCCACCAACTGATAACGTTTTTAACATTTTACTAGTATGGATTGTTTCCATATATTAGTATATAAACTTATATATTATATATTTATATATATTTGATATTATTATATTAAACTATATTATTTTATGTTATAGTATATTATTATATTATAACAATTATATATATATTATCAAAATAAACAATTCCTCTTCCAAGTGGTATAGTTTATTAATGTCCTACTATATTATATATATTTTTTAAACTTAATGATTAACCATTATTTTATATTATAGTATGTTATTATACTGTGCATATAAAATAAGCGTACTAATGTCCTACTATATATATCTATATATATGCATCTACATATATATATGATATAACTTAATGATTTAACATGATTTTAAAAATATTTTTATATTATATTATAGTTATTATACTGTTATTATACTGGTGTGCATATGAAACAGTTTATAATATTACACTTTTTTTTATAAAACAGAAACTTTTATAAAACCAAATCACATGACTCATCCAATCATATTTCAGAGCTAAAACTGTCAGTTTTTTGTTGAAGTCCCTCATGAACATTTCCTGACAGACTCTTGTTGTTGTTGCTGTTGTTTTTACAGAGAAATTATACTGATTAAGAATGAACGATATGAAGAAATCTTACCTCCACTCAGAAGACCTGGGTCAGATGGTGGGAAAACTACTTCTGAAGTGCTGCTTCTCTCCTTTGCCTTCGTTTTATTAACATGGCCATGATTCATTTCCATCATTATGACAATGATGCATTTTAGGTCATTTAAAGTACTAACATGCTGTTTTAATGCTAATTATGATATCTGAAGCACTTTAATCAGTGTTTATTTTAGAATACACTCTTTTTATGCAGACCCTCGTCATCCTGTCCATGTCTGGGATGTTTTTTAATGAAGGAAAATAAGGTCTGTAAGAATAGATTTCTTTTTTTTTTCTCTTAAGCAATATATAAACACTAATTATGTGTTTGTATTTTGAATAATATGTCCAGCATTTTGAAGAAATGCACATTTCAAGTCTAAATGTGATTATTGTGAACCCTTAACAAACGTTCTTGCTGCAGTTATGTGGTTCCGCCAGATTTATTTATGAAGAATTGTTTCATATGAAGAAAATATAATAATTATTATTATAATATTTTGTATGATTTTATTAATATAATACAGAATACATAGTTATCCTGATTGTTTCATTTTAAAACGGATAGTTCGCTCACTCACTCGCATGATGCCCCAAACCAGTTTGTCTTTCCTTTTTCGGTGAAACACAAATGAAAGAATGTTGAATAATAGTTACGCTGCTGTTTTTTCCACACAGTGCAAGTATATGGGCACTGCAATATGGGTTTGCACCAGCGTGAGGGTGATTTTGGTGAACTATACCTTTAAGAAAGCAGACCAACTGCACCATATATGTAATGTGTTCCTAATAATATTTCTACAATATACCTGACAACCATTTCACTCTAATGATATATGCTGAAATTTGTATGTTCTGTATCTGAAGGATCAAAGCATTTTTAGTCCTTATAGTAATGCCATAGATTTTTATGACAGAAATCATTTTTAATGCAACAATAAACTTGTTTTTACACAGCTGCATGTGGGTTTTCTGGTTTAATTGTGTAGCATCTGGCATCTCACTGATTGCGTAGCAGGTGGAAGAATGTTTGTCATGGCTTCTGTTTGTCTTTTATTCTTTCCTTTATCTCACTCTTTGTTGTCCTCCTACACAAATGCTCACATGTACTCCTTGTGGATGACTCCAATTAAATCGACACACTGACACATTAACTAAAATGAATCATTTTTAAACGCAAACAAAAGCACTTTTCAGTCACTCATCACAGTTTTCTGTGAAGTGTTTTACAAGTCACAATAGCTGAGCATAAATGCGTCTTTCACATGTCTTAACAACGAGGCATTAACATGGAGTGTAACGCAGATCAACTGAACACGCGCTGTGCTTTTTACTGCTGATATGGTCTATTCAAGGAGTCTAAGGTCAACCAATATTGCTTTGTGGAACGAGGAAGTAAAACTGGTTCTGCAGCTTGTAACCTGTTTCGATGAAACTGTCGAAAAGCTTCTACTTTACACACTCTAGTAAGACAAGATTCAGTACTGAAGATGCACTTTAACTAACCCAGTGTAAGGGTGTTTGGGGTGTTTTAAAATATATAGTCAATCAAAAGCTCATGTGATAAATGAAGACTTCTCTCTGTTGAGACACATGTTTTTCATACCATTTGACTTGTGAGCCCTATGGACGTGTTGAGGTATCAAATATCAACATCAACACTGAGGCTGTTTTGATAATACTGTAAAACAGGAGACCGGGGGAGGAGGAAAGATCTTTTGTTCATCGGTGTCTTGGTCTCGTTGATTTCGTTAAGCATGACAAACTGTTTCAATTCAACTTAAATTGGGATTACTATATTCAGGGTTATTATAGGAAATGAAAACGAAAACCATAAAAAAACATAGTTACGTAAACATTAACTGTGATCTAATTATATATATATATATATATATATATATATATATATATATATATATATATATATATATATATATATATATATATATATATATATATATATTATGTGTGTGTGTGTGTGTTAGTGCTGTCAGATTAATTGTGATTAATTGCATCTAACATAAAGGTTTATATGTGTGTGTGTACATATATATATATATATATATATATATATATATATATATATATATACACATACATACATACATACATATATACAACACATATACACACACATTTATATTATATATTTACAGACAATTTACATTGTTAGATGCGATTAATCGATTTGGCAGCACGAATATATATTATATATATATATATATATATATATATATATATATATATATAAAGAGAGAGAGAGAGAGAGAGATATTAACTTCAACAAGACAAAAAACAAAAAACAAGAACTAATAAAAAATACAACTAAATAACTAAACATTAAAATTAAACCGAAAAATGTATAACAAAAACTACATCAAAATATGAATAAAAACAATAGGCTAATACTAATAGTATCTCAATAACACAAACCATATTGTTAGTTGCCAACATTTTTCATTTTCTTCGATGTACTAAAATAAGTAAAACTTAAATAAAAATAAAACTATAGACATATTATATTTAAAATAATACAATGATGATAATACAAGTGACAAAAACTTTAACAAAAGAAATAACTCAAAAAAATTTACAAATTAAAACTAATTCGAAATATGAATAAAACATAAGGCTACAGTAATAACAGTAGAGTAGCACTGCTCGTGGCTCCTCCTCCTCGCGCTCCTGTGGGCGGGGCAGAAGAGCAGACGAACAGTTGAGAGAGTAAGCTACCGGTAAACGTTCCCCTGTGCTTTACTGACTGAAGAAGACGGAAATGTCATGATAGATCGATTGTTTTTTACTGTGGGATTTGAACCTACCAATAGGATTCTTTATTTTTGGACTAAGGTTATTTGTAAAGTTTTATTGCGGCAGTTGTTCAGTTTACAGTCAAGTTGATATCCACAAACAAAGGTAGGCTATTATGCCAGGTTTAGATTTGAAGTTTCTGGAGAAACCGAGGAGGAGGTTGTATTGTCCTCTGTGTGATAAGCCGATGAGGGACCCGGTGCAGGTGTCCACCTGCGGACACAGATTCTGCGACACCTGCCTGCAGGAGTATCTCAGGTAACCCTACACCTGTCCGACGAAAGAAGCCTCAAACTGTGGCCGCTTGCGTTTTAATGGAATTAATTTAAGTTATATGCTAAAGTTATTTCTTAACATGCACACTGTAATGTGAAGCGTTGTGAGATGTAACGAAATATTGACGTGACATCTAGCTAGGCTATATAAAACACTACATAACAGATAATATTAATATTATCCGGGCCATTGATGAAAAATGAAAGTAAAAGTAAAAAAATAAACAACAGACAATTAAAAAGAGAAATCTTGTTTTAGAAATGTTATAAATGTGTGAATTTTCAAACGTTTTTATTTTATAGGTAAGGGTTAGGTAGGATAGTGACATTAGTTTTAAAAAAATAAATACAATTTGACTCTAAAATGTCTAATATGGTATAGCCTAATCATAAAATGCAACAAAATTTAATGGTATATATTATGTTGCATTAAGTTAAAGTACACTAAAGACATTTTTAATGTTATGAAAGATTTCTATTTCAAATAGATGCTGTTCTTTTGAGTCCTGAAAAAAAAGCTATCATGGTTTCCACAAAAACATTAAGCAGGGTCAGGAATTCAGGCGTATTTTTAGTCACCATCTGCATTTTTAATGTATTTTTAAATAATTTAATAGATCTGGCCGTGTTTCTTTGTCTATAGCTATGAAGTGTCACTTAAAAAGAATTACTCCCATGACAGCGTAGTAATAAACAAACGCCAAACTGGCCAAGCAAGATGACAGTGACACAAAATCCCTCTACAGACTTTCTAGTCTTTCTGTCAATAGAAGTTTTACAAAGTATATCGTTTACATAAAATTACATGTTTTTTACATTATAAAATGTAAGAGATTATAGCATAATCAAAATACTGCAGAATGCTTCTGATATTTTTCTGAGAAGTTTTGTGATCCCCATTTTAACACAGTATTTAATGGTAATAGAAATATGCTGTTAGTCAGTTTTTTTGATAGTATTACTCAACTGTAAACTCGCGCAGTTTTGGGTTATGACCCATTCTTTGCATTCCATGCCTTGTCTTCTCAGTCTCGTAGTCATAATGCAGAGTTGTGTTACTCTCAGGTGTAATGACTGGAACAATCACATTCATTGTCCTGTGTTATCCTGTGGATGTTATCACAGTGATGGACAGTCTCGTCCATTCACATTCTATCGGACTAACACATGCTTTTCAATTAGACTATTCATTTTAAATGAATTACTTATTCAAATGTAAATCTGTGGATTGAATTTCGTGCAGTCGGTGGTTTAAAATGTGACCTAGAAAGAGTCATGATCTGCTCTACCTAACCTAATAGCAATACTGTTAGGAACATCATACAGGCTTTATGATGTTAAATTGCAACATTTTTTAACATGATATAACATGCATGTGCCTGAAGGGCATGATGCACCCTTTTATAGGGGCTCCATTTGCAGTTCTGACTCATTCAGTGTCCTAAGATAACACTAGTGAAAATAAATATACTAAAACGTATTTGAAATACATGTATTTTATGCTAAGTATACTACAAATACATTTACATATTTATGCACTTAATATAAATACCCTGCAATTGTACTTTTGTTATACTAAACTGGTTTTGCTACGGTACGTGGTGTAGTGAAAAGCACGATGAAGAGAAATACCAGTATACGATATAAAAACAACACATTTGCCTAATGCCCACCTATGTTTTAATTATAAAAGAATGTGTTTTCTAATTATTTGAACAGACGAAGACTGAGGGAGAAACACAGGGTATAAATGCATGGGCAAACAAAGGGAGCTGATGAGTGAACAGGTGAATGAAACGACAAATCAAACAGACTGGGGAAAACTAGGTCACAGGACTAAACCAAAATGAAATATAATGAAGGGGGGAACACAGAACATACATGTTACAGGTATACTTAAAGTCTGCTAAATTGGAACAAGTAATTTTGTACTTGATGTACTTTAGTTATCCGAAAATAGTTCTGAGGTCCAACTAAATATATACTTAAAGGGATAGTTCGTCCCAAAAATGAAAATTACCCCATCATTTACTCACCCTCAAGCCATCCTGGGTGTATATGACATTCTTCTTTCAGGCGAACACAATCGTAGATATAGCCTATTAAAAAATTTCCTGGCTCTTCTCAGCTTTATGATGGCAGTGAATGGAGGATGAGATTTTGAAGCCCCCAAAAAGTGCATCCATCCATGATAAAAGTTCTCCACGGGGCTCTGGGGGGTTAATAAAGGCCTTCTTAAGCGAAGTGATGCATTTGTGTAAGATAAATATCGATATTTAAAACTTAATAAACTAAAATAACTAGCTTCCATACTTCCGTACTCTGTGTATATATATATATACAGAGAGAGAGAGAGAGAGAGAGAGAGAGAGAGAGAAAGAGAGAGAGAGAATACACTGTAAAAAAATATTTTCATGATTTGTCATCACAACTTTTTATCTTTTGTCAAATCATCTTCGATAACTAATGTGTGAAGATAACATACTATTTTGAGTTTCTGTTTATTAAACCATTCTTCTTCATTGTATTTACTAAAATGTTTAATTACAGACGAACTAAAAATTTTAAGGCAACAAGGTAACTTGCTTTTTTAAGTTTAAATTTTTTTTTACAGTTGTAGAAAGTTCAAAAGAACAGCCTTTATTTGAAATAGAAATAAATGCTGTTCATCAAAAAATCATGGTTTCCACAAATATATTAAGCAGCAACTGTTTTCAACATTGATAATAATAAGACATGTTTCTTGATTAGGAAATCAGCATATTAGAATAATTTCTGAAGGATCATGCGTGACACTGAAGACTGGAGTAATGATGCTGAAAATTCAGTCCATTTTTTTAGAAAACAGTTATTTTTTAGAAAACAGTTATTCTAAAATAGAAAACAGTTATTTTAAATACTCTTTCAATGAAAATAAGGGTTATTTAATAGAAGTTGCATCCATTTGATTCAAAAATCTGAGTGGGCAGATGCATGACACTTCTGATGTGCCTCAAAAATGCGTCTATCACATTTTCCACCTTCTTATGAAGTCCCCTGGGCGACTTTTGGGAAAATTCCCCATAGCATTTTGAAATGACGATGTGCTTCTGTGTCGCACGTAATGGAAAGATCACAGCTCTATTAATATGGGATGTGTTGATTGTACTGCTTCCCCATATTATGTATGCTGGGGGGTGTCACCATCCCAGATGGATGATTCACTCACATTCTCCTGAAGGCTCTCCGTCAGTTTGTGGTGTGGGAGGTGATTCTGAAGTTCCTGTCAAATCAGTTTGGCCGTGATTCATTTAGGCTTTACAACATGGAGGCATCAGTCAGAGGCAGTTGTGAACTGCTTTTCAACCCACAACATATAATGTAGAAATAAATCAAATGCAAATGAAATTCTAACACATTCATGTATGTGTCGCTTTCCGTTATGCAGGGAAGCAAAAACACGTGAACAAGACAAATTCATCATGGTGATTTTTCATTGAATAACATGCAACTTTGCTTTTAATAGTGAAGGTGTGTTCAAGTGCCCAGAGGACCATCTGCCACTGGATTATGCCAAAGTGAGTATATCATAATATACTTCAGTTTCAAATTCCTTCTGATTTTATCCAAGGATGATCATTCCTCTGTTGTTTTAACAGAAATTATTCAATAGACTATACAGACCACATTTTAACATGAACAAAATACACGCTTCGCCTTATATTAAATATAGAAATGCTACTTATTTTTTAATACTTGCATAAGCCAAATTTGAGCGCTGATTCACTGTCCAACTGGAATGTACACTTTTAAATTGTTACACCCGTAGTTGGCAACAAATTATTGTCTTTATGAGTGAGTCATTTAATTATTCATTCAAGTGATTTTTTCAACAAAACTAATTGATTCAGGAACGCCACTGTTATGTGTTGCAGTTGATTCGGCTTTGAGTTAGCTTGGAAATATTTTATTTGGCAGAGCAAAAATCAACTACATTTCTGACAATTTTGTGTCTAAAATATGAGCTACAGAATTTTTAAGGGATAGTTCACTCAAATTAAATTTAAATTGTTTAATTAATTACTCACCCTCATGTCATTTCAAACCCGTAAGACTTTCGTTCATTTTTGGAACACAAATGAAGATCTTTTTGATGAAATCTGAGAGCTTTCTGTCCCTCCATTGACAGCTACGCAACTACCACTTTGACGCTTAAAAACGTTTATTAAGAGATCGTAAAACTAATCCGTTTGAATCGAGCGGTTTAGTCCAAATTTTCTGAAGAGACATGATCACTTTATATTATGAAAAGATTGAATTTAAGCTTTTATTCACATGTAAATTTTGATCAGCGAACATAAACAGAACAAACCTCATTGGTTCTTGCAGAAGCTCAAACGTGCTGCGTAACACGAGAATGAACCATTGGTTCTCACACGTCAAGCAAACATACTTAAGTTTCCATTTACCACAAATGGTGTGTGAGTCGATGTGAATAAAAGCCTAATTTCAATCTGTTCATCATATAAAGCAATCATATCTCCTCAGAAGATTTGGACTAAACAGCTCAATTCATATGGATTAGTTTTACGAACTCTTTATGAACTTTTTGAAGCGTCAAAGTGTCATCTGCTTAGCTGTCAATGGAGGGACAGAAATATCTCAGATTTCATCAAAAATATCTTCATTTGTGTTCTGAAGATGAACCAAAGTCTTACGGGTTTGGAACAACATGAGGGTGCTGACAGAATTTTCATTTTGGGGTGAACTATCCCTTTAACTTCTTGTTTATTGAACAGTTGTTTAAAAGCAATTGTTCAAATAATCACAGCAATCTTGCTCTTGTTTTATTTCTTAAAAAGCTATGTTTTTCAAATGTTCTTGCATGTTCGACTCCAGTACACTGTTATAAATGTGTAATTCTCACTGCAGATTTTTCCAGATGTGGAACTGGAACAGCAGATTCTGTCCCTGCCCATCCGCTGCATCCACAGTGAGGAGGGCTGCCGCTGGACCGCGCAGAACAAGCTTCTCCAGGTCAACGAACGGCACACTAACTCAAATCTCAGTCGTGTTTGTAGATATTTGTACATACATCTTTGTAGGATTGAATAGATTTCTTTATATGGTTAAGAATTGCATTTTAGATGCTTTAAGTATGTTGGTAGGCTGCTATTGTACGTTACAGTGTCTATTTATTGCAGTGTGCACTACATACAAATACATACTGACTACCGACTACTGGTCAAAACATTGGGGTCAGTAAGATTTCGTTTTTTGAAAGAAATGGTTAGATTTGATAAATGCTGTTCTTTTGAACTTTCTATTCATCAAAGAATCTTAAAAAAAAGTATCACGGTTTCCAGAAAAATTAAGCTGTTTGTGTTTTTAACATTGATAATAAAAAGAAATGTTTTTTAGCAGCAAATCAGCATATTAGATTGATTTCTGAAGGATCATGTGACACTGAAGACTGGAGTAATGATGCCTTTGCCATCACAGGAATAAATAGCATTTTAAATTATATGAAACATATTGTTTTAAATTGTAATACTATTTTACCATTATTACAGTTTTTACTGTATTTTTGATCAAGTAAATGCAGCCTTGGTGAGACTTCTTTCAAAAACATTCAAAAGTCTTACCGACCCCAAACGCAGAGGCAGGACATGCGATAAACAGCCAAATCTCACTCTCACGCTGTGTTTGTCGCTTCCCCTCCAGGCCCATTTGTCCATGTGTGAGTTTAACGTGGTGTCGTGTCCAAACCGTTGCCCTGTGAAGCTGCTGCGACGTGAACTGCCTGAGCACCTGCAGCATGACTGCGCTAAGAGAAAACTACACTGTGACCACTGTGGCGACCAGTTCTCCGGGGAGGCATATGAGGTCAGACACACTTCTGACGCTTGATCGTACAAATACAACCCATTTAAGTTTACTAATATTTGTAATGATTTAGAAATGGTAATGTATTAATATTACAAACATCTGATTTATTATTTTTATGTCTCTTGCATTTTGATGAATTTGGCGGCTAGTAATTCAACACACAAAAGACATGGTTTGCAAAATCCATCTTGTTTCAACGCCGCACAACAGCTCTTACACATCCCTCCCTGTCCTCATTCAGAGTCACCAGGATGATTGTCCTGAGGAGAGTGTGTACTGTGAGAATAAATGTGGTGCTCGTATGGTGCGGAGACATTTGGCCCAGCACTCTGTGTCGGAGTGTCCCAAACGCAAACTGCCCTGCAGATACTGCAGAAAAGAGTTCCTCTATGACACTATTCAGGTCAGTGGACTTTATGCTACCATCCTACATTTTCAACACTTATTTACACATACAGTACACTTTTTCAGTTATTTTGATTACATTTCTTAATGTATTGTTTTGTGTGTTTTGCATTCACAGCCTCATCAGCAGCAGTGTCCACGCTTCCCTGTGCAGTGCCCTAACAGGTGCGGCACACCGGGTATCACTCGAGAGACTTTAATGGCACATGTAAAGGAAGGATGCAACACTGCTATGGTGATTTGCCCATTTAAGGAGGCTGGATGCAAACATAGGGTATGATCTACAGTTATGCATGTATAATAACTCTGTGATGAATACTAGACGTTATATCTTGTATATGAGAAGTACAGATGGCCCAGAATGTATTTGGCACAATGTTTGCTTGTCATTGTATTAGATAACAAAATAACACTGGTGGTATTCCTTTAAAAGAAAGACAGCACGAGCATCACTTTTCAATAGGGATGCACGATATTAAAATTCTGTACAATACAAGAAGCCGATAATTATTATCATGTCATGCAGATTACCGGTAAATGACAAAACATTTAATTGTATTATATTTTAGTTAAAAATAAATCTCTAGAAAAAATAATCATAAAAAAAAAATTTCTCTGCAAAACGTTCTTGTAATTGTATTATTCAGCTATAAATAGATAAAGAAAAATTTACATTCTGTCATATTGTAAGTCACACAAAGGATGATAAGCATTTACAACTACAATGACACAGAGGAACAATATCGTTGGAATCGCTTTCCGAGCGACCCACCCCCCACCCCCCAGCTGATAAACAATAAAAACATTGACAGCCAATCAGAATCCACCCAAATTTAAAGAGCTTGAGCATTTAAAATGGCACACGAAAGAACTACAGAGTGCGTCTACCGTATAATAAACAGAACTTTATAATGCATTGGTGTGGATGCTAATATAGTTATTTTTATAGTTAAATTTACAGTTATTGCTCTTGGTGTGAACGGGCCTTAAAGGAGAACTCCAGGCAATTTTTAAGTTAATCTTGATCCTTATACCTTTGTGAGTACTGTCTATAGAAAAAAAAACGAACCGGATTGGTGCTTGCAACACGGAGCTGCTACCGTTAATGCCCAGAGCTCCCACTCAGCTAAACAGCAGTTATGGGGGCATAAAGAGTGTTTTTATGCCTCTTAACAGACACAAAATGGTATAACGATTTTATGCCTCTTAACAGACACAAAATGCAATTAAAATGTCTGTCCAACATGAACGGGGTCCTTACATGACAACAAGATGCGTTTAGTAACTTAGCCATTGTTTATAAATTCACCTAAATACATAGTGTTTTAGACGGCTAACGTTAGCTGTAGTCTCGCGCTGAAGTCCCGTGGGAACTCCCGTTGTAGCCAGAAAAAGGTATTGTGGACTGAAGAGTGTGAGGCTAGTTCTTTGTCTGTATACTCGGGTTCGAATAAATAAGGACGACCATCTCTTCCATGTGTTCAAAATCTTCTATATTCTCCATAGTTACGTTACGAACCATTTCTTCTTCATTTGTGAGCAACTCCGATCATCACTCTTCACACACACGACGCTCCTCCCACCTGCACGCACGCTTCTATTTACCTTTTTCCGGCTATAACACTATTTAAACAATGGATAAGTTGCTAAACGCATCTTGTTGTCATGTAAGGACCCCGTTCATGTTGGACAGACATTTTAATTGCATTTTGTGTCTGTTAAGAGGCACAAAAACACTCTTTATGAATATGCCCCCATAATGCCGTTTTAGCTGAGTGGGAGCTCTGGGCATTAGCGGTAACAGCTCCTTGTTGCAAGCACCAATCCGGTTCGTTTTTTTTTTCTATAGACAGTACTCACAAAGGTATAACGATCAAGATTAACTTAAAAATTGCCCGGAGTTCTCCTTTAAGTGTTATACAATACATCTGTATAACACCAAATAGTTCACCACCTTCTGGTAGTGGCGCCTGGTGGCCAAGTTTGGTACCGCCTGCTATAGTTAACTATTTTCTTTTTTTTTGTGCATGGAACAATTATTTATAATAAACACTGCAATATTCCATAAAAAGATAATACAATAAATATATATACAGTATATTTTGATGATTTCATGGTGACTATAAACCTCTTGAAGTACAAGGTTAAAAGAATACCTTATTCTTTTTCAATTGTTTCTAATTTTCAAATACGTTTTTGATTCAAATCAGAGTTTGTAATATGGTGATTCATCTCATAGTTGGTTGGTTTGGTTCATGACTTGAAACTCAAACTTTTATTTATGGAAAATAAAAATGGGAAAATGACTCCAGGAACCAAGGCAGCTAAAAAAGTAGGTCCAGTCAAGTCACCTTTATCTATATAGCGCTTTATACAATACAAATTGTTTCAAATCAGTGACAACAGGAAAAAGATTAAATGATGCAAACAGAGTTCCTTTCGTGAACGAATCAGTGTGATTCAGGCTGGTTACTTGGAAATTGTTCAGGCTTGGAAATCAGATGGATCGGTAGCATTTAAATATTTCATCCAGTTCCTTTTGCTTGAAGATCGGATTCATCACACCAGTATGGAGACAAAGCTGGTCATAGGGTCTGTGCAGAGGACTTGTCTGGTTCTTGTGGTCTTTGCTGAGGATCTGTGCTGATCTGAGGCTATTGTGTCGACGAGGCCTTTATAGGGGATTGGCTAGTAGACACGGTATCTGCTGACATTCAGGGCTGCGTTGTGGTCGTGTCTAGGTGAGGGTCCTCCATCTGATCTGGATATGGATTGGAAACGGCTGACTACGGAAACCTTGGGATAAACAGGGAGACGGATATTTGAGTAGATGCCATTCTCCTTACGATGTAACTAGTACATTGGGTGTTATGTGTTTCCAGTTCCCAGTCGGAAAAAGGTGGCTTGCCTACTTCAGGTTGGTGGAGAGTTCCTGCCTCAAGTGGAGGAGTTCAAGTATCTTGGGGTCTTGTTCACGAGTGAGGGAAGGATGGAACGGGAGATTGACAGACGGATCGGTGCAGCTTCCACAGTAATGCGGACGATGTACCGGTCTGTCGTGGTGAAGAAAGAGCTGAGCCGCAAGGCGAAGCTCTCGATTTACCGGTCAATCTACGTTCCTACTCTCACCTATGGTCATGAGCTTTGGGTCATGACCGAAAGGACAAGATCCCGGATACAGGCGGCCGAAATGAGCTTTCTCCGCAGGGTGGCTGGGCGATCCCTTAGAGATAGGGTGAGGAGCTCGGTCACTCGGGAGGAGCTCAGAGTACAGCCGCTGCTCCTCCACATCGAGAGGGGTCAGCTGAGGTGGCTCGGGCATCTGTTCCGGATGCCTCCTGGACGCCTTCCCGGAAAGGTGTTCCAGGCACGTCCCACCGGGAGGAGACCCCGGGGAAGACCTAGGACACGCTGGAGAGACTATGTCTCTCGGCTGGCCTGGGAACGCCTCGGTGTCCCCCCGGAAGAGCTAGAGGAAGTGGCTAGGGAAAGGGAAGTCTGGGCATCTCTGCTTAGACTGCTGCCCCCGCGACCCGGTCCCGGATAAGCGGAAGAAGATGGATGGATGGATGGATGGCCTTATATACCTCAAGTACTGGGGAGTTAAACCATTTAGTGCTTTGTACGTAATTTGCAAGATTTTTAAATGTATACAATGTTTAATAGGGAGCCAATGCAGTGTTGACAGAACCGGGCTAATATGCTCACACTTTCATACCATATGCTCATGGTTCTAGTAAGAACTCTTGCTGCTGCATTTTGGGCCAGCTAGAGTTTGTTTATTAAAGGAATAGTTCACCCAAAAATAATAATAAGCCCATAACTTACTCACCATTAAGCCATCCTAGGTGTATATGACTTTCTTCTTTCAGCCAAACACATTCACAGTTATATTAAATAATATCCTGGCTCTTCCCAGCTTTGTAATGACATTGAATATTTCCAGTTTTTAATAATCCAAAAAGCACATCCATCCATCATAAAAAATAAACCATACGACTCCAGTGGGTTAATAAATGCCTTCTGAAGCGAAGCGATAGGTTTTTGTAAGAAAAATATCCATATTTAAAACTTTATAAACTATAATCACTGGCTTCCGGCAACAGCCGTAGGCATGTTCTGGAAAGAGTTACATGGTTTTGCAAGAAGTGACTATTCTCACCTAAGCTTACGCTACGCTTATCGTCATACGTCGGGTCAGAGGTCACCCTTCCGCCGGAACTTGACTCTCTCATGAACACATATTCTGCCATTGCCGGAAGCCAGTGATTATAGTTTATGAAGATTAGTTTTATGATGGATGGATGGGCTTTTTGGAGCTACAAAAACTATTAAATGCCATTACAAAGATGGGAAGAGACAGGATATTATTTAATATAACTCTGATTGTGTTTGGCTAAAAGAAGAAAGTCATAGAGTTGATGGCTTGAGGGTGAGTAAATTAGGGGATCATTTTTATTTTTCCTTTGAAAAATCCCCTCCTTGAACTGCCACCTTAACGTGGTGGAGGGGTTTGAGTACCCGAATTACCCTAGGAGCTATGTTGTCCGGGGCTATATGCCCCTGGTAGGGTCTCCCAAGGCAAACAGGTCCTAGGCGACGGGTCAGATTAAGAGTGGTTCAAAAAGCCCTTATGATGAAAATTAAATCGAGGACCGTGACGTCGCCCGGTATGGCGCAGCCGGGGCCCCACCCTTGAGCCAGACCTGGGGTTGGGGCTCGTATGCGAGCGCCTGGTGGCCGGGTCTCCCCCCACGGGGTCCGGCCGGGCTCAGACTGAAGGAGCGACGTGGGGCTGCCTTCCCGTGGGCTCACCACGTACAGGAGGGACCGTAATGGGTCGGTTCTGAGAGGATCGGGCGGCAGTCAAAGGCGGGGGCCTCGACAACCCGATCCCTGGACACGGAAACTAGCTCTAGGGACGTGGAACGTCACCTCGCTCGCGGGGAAGGAGCCTGAGATTGTGCGTGAGGTTGAGAGGTTCCAACTAGAGATAGTTGGGATCACCTCTACGCACGGCTTGGGCTCTGGAACCACACTCCTTGAGAGAGGATGGACTCTTCACCACTCTGAAGTTGCCCATAGTGAGAGGCGGCGGGCTGGTGTGGGTTTACTTATAGCCCCCCAGCTCAGCCGCCATGTGTTGGAGTTTACCCCGGTGAACGAGAGGGTCGTTTCCCTGCGCCTACGAGTCAGGGATAGGTCTCTCACTGTCGTGTGTGCCTATGGGCCAAACGGCAGTGCAGAGTACCCGGCCTTCTTGGAGTCTCTGGGAGGGGTGCTGGAAAGTGCTCCGACTGGGGACTCCGTCGTTCTACTGGGGGACTTCAACGCCCACGTGGGCAACGACAGTGTTACCTGGAGGGGCGTGATTGGGAGGAACGGCCCCCCTGATCTGAACCAGAGCGGTGTTCAGTTATTGGACTTCTGTGCTAGTTACAGTTTGTCCATAACGAACACCATGTTCAAGCATAAGGGTGTCCATCAGTACACGTGGCACCAGGACACCCTAGGCCGTAGGT
Organism: Phoxinus dragarum; assembly: GCA_033366665.1. Taxonomy (NCBI): domain Eukaryota; kingdom Metazoa; phylum Chordata; class Actinopteri; order Cypriniformes; family Leuciscidae; genus Phoxinus; species Phoxinus dragarum. The sequence goes on from JARPMJ010004401.1 coordinate 29,841, forward strand.
CGATGATCGACTTTGTGGTCGTTTCATCTGACCTGCGGCCGTATGTCTTGGACACTCGGGTAAAGAGAGGGGCGGAGCTGTCAACTGATCACCACCTGGTGGTGAGTTGGATCCGATGGCGGGGGAGGAAGCTGGACAGACTCGGCAGACCCAAGCGTACTGTAAGGGTCTGCTGGGAACGTTTGGCCGAGTCTCCTGTCAGAGAAATCTTCATCTCCCACCTCCGGCAGAGCTTCGACCGGATCCCGAGGGAGGCTGGAGATATTGAGTCTGAGTAGACCATGTTCTCCACCTCCATTGTCGAAGCGGCCGCTCGGAGCTGTGGCCGTAAGGTCTCCGGTGCCTGTCGAGGCGGCAATCCCCGAACCCGGTGGTGGACACCGGAAGTAAAGGATGCCGTCAAGCTGAAGAAGGAGTCCTATTAGGCCTGGTTGGCTTGTGGGACTCCTGAGGCAGCTGACGGGTACCGGCAGGCCAAGCGAACTGCGGTGGTTGTGGAGGCAAAAACTCGGGCCTGGGAGGAGTTCGGTGAGGCCATGGAAAAGGACTATCGGCTGGCCTTGAAGAAATTCTGGCAAACCGTCCGGCGCCTCAGGAGAGGGAAGCAGTGCCCTACCACCGCTGTCTACAGTGGAGGTGGGCAGCTGTTGACCTCAACTGGGGATGTCGTTGGACGGTGGAAGGAATACTTCGAGGATCTCCTCAATCCCGCCGTCACGTCTTCCATTGAGGAAGTAGAGGCTGAGGGCTCAGAGGTGGACTTGTCCATCACCCAATCTGAAGTCACAGAGGTAGTCAAGAAGCTCCTCGGTGGCAAGGCACCGGGGGTGGATGAGATCCGCCCTGAGTACCTCAAGTCTCTGGATGTTGTGGGGCTGTTTTGGCTGACACGCCTCTGCAGCATCGCGTGGCGGTCGGGGACAGTGCCTCTGGGATGGCAGACCGGGGTGGTGGTCCCTCTTTTTAAGAAGGGGGACCGGAGGGTGTGTTCCAACTACAGGGGGATCACACTTCTCAGCCTCCCTGGGAAAGTCTATGCCAGGGTACTGGAGAGGAGAATACGGCCGATAGTAGAACCTCGGATTCAGGAGGAACAGTGCGGTTTTCGTCCGGGCCGTGGAACACTGGACCAGCTCTATACCCTCTACAGGGTGCTGGAGGGTTCATAGGAGTTTGCCCAACCAATCCACATGTGCTTTGTGGATTTGGAGAAGGCATTCGACTGTGTCCCTCGTGGCGGCCTATGGAGGGTGCTCCGGGAGTATGGGGTCCGGGGTCCTTTGCTAAGGGCTGTCCAGTCCCTGTACGACCGAAGCAGGAGCTTGGTTCGCATTGCCAGCAGTAAGTCAGACTTCTTCCCGGTACATGTTGGACTCCGGCAGGGCTGCCCTTTGTCGCCGGTTCTGTTCATAATTTTTATGGACAGAATTTCTAGGCGCAGCCAGGGGCCGGAGGGTGTCGGGTTTGGGAACAACACGATTTCGTCTCTGCTCTTTGCGGATGATGTTGTCGTGTTGGCCCCTTCAGACCAGGAACTTCAGCATGCACTGGGACGGTTTGCAGCCGAGTGTGAAGCGGCTGGGATGAGAATCAGCACCTCCAAATCCGAGGCCATGGTCCTCAGTCGGAAAAAGGTGGCTTGCTTTCTTCAGGTTGGTGGAGAGTTCCTGCCTCAAGTGGAGGAGTTTAAGTATCTTGGGGTTTTGTTCACGAGTGAGGGAAGGATGGAACGGGAGATTGACAGACGGATCGGTGCAGCTTCTGCAGTAATGCGGTCGATGTACCGGTCTGTCTTGGTGAAGAAAGAGCTGAGCCGCAAGGCAAAGCTCTCGATTTACCGGTCAATCTACGTTCCTACTCTCACCTATGGTCATGAGCTTTGGGTCATGACCAAAAGGACAAGATCCCGGATACAGGCGGCCGAAATGAGCTTTCTCCGCAGGGTGGCTGGGCGATCCCTTAGAGATAGGGTGAGAAGCTCGGTCACTCGGGAGGAGCTCAGAGTACAGCCACTGCTCCTCCACATCGAGAGGGGTCAGCTGAGGTGGCTCGGGCATCTGTTCCGGATGCCTCCTGGACGCCTTCCCGGGAAGGTGTTCCGTGCGCGTCCCACCAGGAGGAGACCCTGGGGAAGACCTAGGACACACTGGAGAGACTATGTCTCCCGGCTGGCCTGGGAACGCCTCGGTGTCCCCCCGGAAGAGCGTGAGGAAGTGGCTAGGGAGAGGGAAGTCTGGGCATCTCTGCTTAGACCGCTGCCCCCGCGACCCGGCCCCGGATAAGCGGAAGAAGATGAATGGATGGATGGATTTTTATTTTTGATTGAACTATTCCTTTAAGTGTGCATTATACTAACCTAGCCTTGAGGTCATGAATGCATGAACTTTTCTGCATTTGTCATTGAGAGCATATGTCGTAATTTAGATATATTTAGATAATATGGTTTTACAGATGCTATATATATGTGGCTTTCAAATGAAAATAGGTATCAAAGAGCACACCCAGGTTCCTAACTTACAACAAAAGACTTGACAGAGCAGCCATCAAGTGTTCTAGGTTATTACGTGCTGAGGTGTTTGGTCCAATAATTAAAACCTCTGTTTTATATCAACAATGTATTCCATTCATTTTGTGAATTGGACTTGGTATGTTTCATCAGGGTGCAAAGAAATATAGAGTTGATTATCATCACATAACTGTGAAAACTAACACCATGCTTCCTAATGATATCTCCCAAGGGTAGCATGTACAGGGTGAAAAGCAACAGTCCTAGTACTGAGCCTTGTGGTACTCCATACTTGACTTGTAACCGATATGACACCTCTTCATTTACTGCAACAAATTGATACCGATTAGATAAGTATGATTTGAACCATGCTAATGCAACTCCACAATGCAATGACAACGTAATTTGAGAGTCTATTCAAAAGAATGGTCGATAGTATCAAATGCAGCACTAAGATCCAGTAACACTAATAGAAAGATACAAACACAATCGGATGATAAGAAGAGTAAATCTTTTTTTAACTCTAATTAAAGCAGTCTCAGTACTATGATACAGTCTAAATCTTGAATGGAAATCCTCATCCTCCAATTCTTTTTAAAAAGGAACATAGTTGTGAGAATACTGCCTTTAGTATTTTTGAAAAAGAGAGATTCGAGATCGGTCTGTAATTAAATAGTTCTCTAGGATCAAGTTGCGATTTAAATAAAAAAAAGAGGTTTAATAACAGCCAACTGAAAGGTTTTTGGTACATATCCTAATGACAATGATGAATTAATAATTATTAAGAAGAGGATCTATGACTTCTGGAAGCATCTCTTTCAGTAGCTTAGTTGGTATAGGGTCTAACATACATGTTGTTGATTTTGATGAAGTTTGAAGTTCACACAATTCTTCCTCTCCTATAGCAAAGAATATATGGAATTGTTCCTCAGGGGGTCTATAGCACAATGTCTGATGCGATACTGTAAAAGACGGTTGAATGGTTATCATTTTCTCTCTAATCCTATCAATCTTGCAAGTAAAGAAATTAATAATGTCATTACTGCTGTGCTGTTTGGAAACGTCTGAATTTGAAGCTTTATTTCTCATTAATTTAGCCACTGTATCAAATATATACCTGTGTTTGCTCTCTTCTAAGAGAGTCGAAAAGTAAGCAAATCTAGCAGTTTTTAAGGCCTTTCTGAATGCAGTAACACTGTTCTTCCACAAATTGTGAAATACCTATAGTTTTGTTTTCTTTCAGCTGCACTCAATTTTTGGGCTGCTCTCTTGAGGGCGAGTGTGCTCATTATACCATGGTGTCAGACTATTTTCCTCAATCCGTGTCTAAAGTTCTGAAAAAGAGACAGTCCATAGTTTCTGTTGCAACATTGAGTTCTTCAAAGCTGTCTAGTATGCTGAGGAGTTGAAACTGACCAGGAAGTTTATTTATAAAGCAAACTTTAGTGGGCATTGCCGCACTCAAGAAATAATTTCAGCAAAAAGTTTTTACAAAAAATAAAGGTTTTGTTTCAAGGCACTTGTTTATTTTTGTGAAAGTGAATAAAAAATTGGGCTGCTCCAAAATGACATAAAATATGTTTTGGGACCAAAGTATCTCTCATTTGTTTAGCCATATTTACTAAGAAATTAATATCAAAATATCTAGCACGTCTTTCTCTCTGTTTTACTCACAGTGCCCTAAGACTGGAGTGGCACAACACCTTGAGGAGGGCACCAACACCCACCTCACTCTTCTGTGTGGTCTGGTGAATCGTCAGAGGCTGGAGCTCAGGGAACTGCGGCGTGGGGTGGAGGAACTCTCTGGAAGTCGAGATGGCATACTGCTCTGGAAGCTCACAGACTACAGTCAGCGACTACAAGAAGCTAAGATCAGGACTTCTGGGAGTTTAGAATTGTTTAGTCCTGCCTTCTACTCCCATACCTATGGTTACCGTCTGCAAGTGTCTGCCTTTCCCAATGGGAACGGCAGTGGTGAGGGCTCTCACTTATCAGTCTACATTCGAGTTCTACCAGGAGAGTATGATGGGCTGCTGGAGTGGCCTTTCCCTTACCGTGTTTCCTTCTCGCTGTTGGATCAGAGCGACCCCGCGCTCACCAAACCCCAGCACATCACAGAGGCCTTCAACCCAGATCCCACCTGGAAGAACTTCCAGAGGCCACGGCCTGGAGCTCTGGGAAGTGTTCGTGGGGGATGTCTGGATGAGAGCATGCTGGGATTCGGCTATCCAAAGTTCGTCCCGCATGAGGAGATGAAGAAAAGAAACTATATCAGAGACAACGCTATTTTCATTAAAGCCTCCATAGATGTAGTCCAGAAGATATTGAACTCTTGAATTCTGGAATAAATGTTAAATAATCTGAAAATATATCTCTTGTGGCCCTTTTTGCTCATATTAAAAATGAAGATGCCACATTTTTTGTTAAAGCAGGGTTTTACCACAAATGAAGGATATTTAGATACTAAGAAGGTTCATAAATGTTTTGTCCTTTGCATGTATGTTATCTGTAATATGTTAGTTTTCAAATAAATAAAAAAATGTGACATTTAAAATGGCTTATGACTATTTTTTAATGAATGATTAGATTTTCATGTTCTGTGAGTGTATTGCTCAACCCTATAAAAAAAATCAATTATGCACCACATATCTGGTCCATTGAAAAAAAAGACAGGGGTGCTTCTCATTTATTATTTGTGAATCCTCATTTCCAATCCTCACGTCTCAGCTCCACCCCCTTAGATGAGAAGGAAGGATGCGATGAAAGAAAATGAGGATGGAGGAATCAAAGGAAATCTTATTTGTATTTTTGTCATGCAATGTAAAATAAAAAAAACAGAGCCTCTGCTATTAAAGGGGTGATGAACTGAGAAATCAAATTTTCCTTGAGCTTTTGACATATAAGAGGCCATCATACTATAAGAATATCCTATAAGTTTCAGAACTGAAAACTTCCTTGTTAGTCCAATAAAATATTTTATTGACACCAGGCACAGCAATTGACAGGTTTTTCAAATGTTAAATGTAAGACCTGTAAAGAGAAATCAAAGGTTTACTAGTTTGGCCTATCATACCCCTTTTCACAAAATGTAATAGGCCCTATGCACCGCTGCACTACTTCCTGAACTTGTGCAGGCTCCTTTGTTTCCTGTCTGCCAGGATTGGCCAAACTGATTAATCCAGGTGTGTCTGATTATTGTTGTTGGTCAGACACACCTGGATTAATCAGTTTGGCCAATCCTGGCAGACAGGAAACAAAGGAGCCTGCACAAGTTCAGGAAGTAGTGCAGCGGTGCATAGGGCCTATATAAATCTATGGAATGGTCCCCAGAATTTCAGATCAAAATACCCCCCAGATCATTTATTATAGCTTTTTTTTTCTTCTTTTTTTTTCTTTGTGGGTGTGAGCAAAAGGTTTTTGTTTGTGTCCATTTAAATGCAAATGAGCTGCTGCTCACCGCCCCCATTCAGAAGAGTCGGTCCTTTCACGAGCTTCGGATACATAACGGTGACAGATTCGTCACAGCTAAATTTTCACTGAGCAGATTCAAAAGCTTTCCACTTTTTATTGTTAAATGTTTGTGTCATATTAGGGCTCTGTTGTTTACTCTGTCGCTGCTCCGCTGTATGTTTCAAACGCCTTTAAGGGAAGTTTTAATGTGTTTTAATTTCGCGACACGCAGATCACGCCCACATTATTTTGTTACATTCGTTTCAATGAAATTCGTATCTTATGACAACTGTAATTAGATTAAATTAATTATGCTATTGACATTGTGTCTTTGCAGTGCGTGTGTATTTGCAGATTATTGTTATGATGCCAATTTGTTAAAGGGACATGTCAAGCATTTATTTACTTATTTATTATTTATTTATTTTAATGTTGCTGAGGAATTAGTTAAAGCATAAAGCATACACTCCGAGTCCATAAATGTTCCTAAAGAGTGGTGAAAATTGATAAGCCATAGCTTATGGATCCAGTAAATTACCCATTTATTTAGGGGAATGTTCAACAATATTCATTAGCTAACAGGTATGAAAGCAACAATAACAAAATAAATGTAAAAAAGGCAAATAAATGTGTATGCATGCAGGACAGCTGTTGCCAACTGTGGAAGGTCTGACTCTGACCACACAGTCCCACCTTCCACATTCTGAACATTCAATCTAAGGAAGGAAGAACACACTAGAATAAGTTACATACTTGTTTTGCAATACATTTTTTTTACCCATTGGCCAGTTTGGCCTTCATACCTACGCTGCTCTCCATCTAATCGTGTTATATTAGTAAATAAATGTCACAGTTGTATTACCTTTTTATAGTAAGAACAATTTAACTCACCATTAACCTTCATTGTGAAATTTCCACATCTCCTCTTTATATAATAGTGTTCCTTTCTTGAGCAGCTATTAGGATATTGGGTATCCTGCAAAGTTTTGGATTTGTCTTAATTGCATCAGTTTGCTGTGGCAGTATACAGGTCCTTCTCAAAAAATTTGCATATTGTGATAAAGTTCATTATTGTTCATAATCTAATGATAAAAATTAAACTTTCATATATTTTAGATTCTTTGCACACAAACTGAAATATTTCAGGTCTTTTATTGTTTTAATACTGATGATTTTGGCATACAGCTCATGAAAATCTCAAAAAATTAGCATATCATGAAAAGGTTCTCTACACGAGCTATTAACCTCATCATCTGAATCAACTAATTAACTCTAAACACCTGCAAAAAGATTCCTGAGGCTTTTAAAAACTCCCAGCCTGGTTCATTACTCAAAGCCGCAATCATGGGTAAGACTGCCGACCTGACTGCGGTCCAGAAGGCCATCATTGACACCCTCAAGCAAGAGGGTAAGACAGAGAAAGAAATTTCTGAATGAATAGGCTGTTCCCAGAGTGCTGTATCAAGGCACCTCAGTGGGAAGTCTGTGGGAAGGAAAAAGTGTGGCAAAAAAACGCTGCACAACGAGAAGAGATGACCGGACCCTGAGGAAGATTGTGGAGAAGGGCCGATTCCAGACCTTGGGGGACCTGCGGAAGCAGTGGACTGAGTCTGGAGTAGAAACATCCAGAGCCACCGTGCACAGGCGTGTGCAGGAAATGGGCTACAGGTGCCGCATTCCCCAGGTCAAGCCACTTTTGAACCAGAAACAGCAAAGAGAAGCAGCACTGGACTGTTGCTCAGTGGTCCAAAGTACTTTTTCGGATGAAAGCAAATTTTGCATGTCATTCGGAAATCAAGGTGCCAGAGTCTGGAGGAAGACTGGGGAGAAGGAAATGCCAAAATGCCTGAAGTCCAGTGTCAAGAACCCACAGTCACTGATGGTCTGGGGTGCCATGTCAGCTGCTGGTGTTGGTCCACTGTGTTTTATCAAGGGCAGGGTCAATGCAGCTAGCTATCAGGAGATTTTTGGAGCACTTCATGCTTCCATCTGCTTAAAAGCTTTATGGAGATGAAGATTTCATTTTTCAGCACGACCTGGCACCTGCTCACAGTGCCAAAACCACTGGTAAATGGTTTACTGACCATGGTATTACTGTGCTCAATTGGCCTGCCAACTCTCCTGACCTGGGGCCTCATTTATAAAACTTTGCGTAGGATTTGCGTCAAAAGTGGCGTACGGATGAAACATAGGACGTGCGTACGCACAGAAATATTCGGATTTATAAAACCGTGCGCACGCACATCCTACGCAGTTTTCCCTTAATAAATCACAATCAATTCTAAATGTAGCGCAGCTTTTGCGGCTTCATGTCACGCCCATAGTTGCCCATAAATAGTCCGTGAAACACCCACAAGTTAATATTCATCGATTGCGAAATCATGGCAAACACAGAGAGGAAATAAAAAAAACGTAACTTCACTCAATGTGAAGTAGAAGTTATCGTTGGCGAGGTGGAAAAGAGGAGAAAAATGTTGTTTGGAGGGCACAGTGTGGGCATTACTAATGCCAAAAAGGGACTTGAGTGGCAAAAGGTTGCATACGCCGTAAATACTGTAGCCTCACAACCTCGGACCGTGGCCGAAATAAAAAAGAAATGTTCGGACAAGATCAGCCATTGTGCGTCATTACGCATTGAGATGGGGCATTTTATTTCCATCCATTTAATTGCATCTGACAAGCTACAGATGTCGGTTATAATCTACGTAGAAATGGGAAATAATTCAGTGCAAATGATATTTCTTGCAGCTTTCTGAATGGTTGAGACATACGTAGGCTATACGTTTATCAAAAATAAAACAAACTAAAGGCATATGCATAAATACCATGATTCCGTAGCTGATGAATAAATACTATGAAAACAACTTTCCCCAGTGGACAATTAATACATCTATCTATCTATTTATCTATATATATATATCTATACTACCTCCCTAATTATCTATCTATATGTCTGTCTATCTAATTGCATATATCTGCTCCGCCAGACAGACACATTGACGAGAATATCAGTTTTGTACATTATTTCGTTCTGTTTACCATATTATTTATGAGGATGATTTGCATAACATGCCAATATTATTGCAGAACATATTTCACTTTTGTTTTTGCAAATATGTGTTAATTTGCATTTCTGTTGTAATTTTCGTTTGATTTTGTTTGTTTTACACTGCAGATGGATCGAACGGGTTCGTGTAGGCTGTTAATTGTAAGACTTGTTTTGTGAAGTCTTCATGTTATTTATGAGAGGCAATATTGCCATTTCTTTTACACAACGGTCTACAGTTTCACACACTTTCACGTGTTTCTTCCATCTACCGACGGTGTCGCCATTTTGTGCGTACGCCTGGGTCAGAGCTTGCGTGAAGGACCGCACATTTTCCCGTGAAGTTTGCTTTTTATAAATACCAATTATAGCGTAGAGAGCGGCGTACGCCTTCTTTTGTGCGTACGCAACGTTTATAAATGAGGCCCCTGAACCCCATAGAGAATCTGTAGGATATTATGTAGAGAAAGTTGAGAGACGCAAGACCCAACACTCTGGATGAGCTTAAGGCCGCTATCGAAGCATCCTGGGCCTCCATAACACCTCAGCAGTGCCACAGGCTGATTGCCTCCATGCCACGCCGCATTGAAGCAGTCATTTCTGCAAAAGGATTCCCGACCAAGTATTGAGTGCATAACTGAACATAATTATTTGAAGGTTGACTTTTTTTGTATGAAAAACCCTTTTCTTTTATTGGTCGGATGAAATATGCTAATTTTTTTAGATAGGAATTTGGGGTTTTCATGAGCTGTATGCCAAAATCATCAGTATTAAAACGATAAAAGACCTGAAATATTTCAGTTGGTGTGCAATGAATCTAAAATATATGAAAGTAAAATTTTTATCATTACATTATGGACAATAATGAACTTTATCACAATATGCAAATTTTTTGAGAAGGACCTGTATGTCCTAACAATGGCACCATTACAATATTTAATATGTTCCTAACGGTCAGCAGACAACAACAATGAAAGCACGTGATGTGATGAATAACAAGTTAATAATGTTAATGAGATTCATACCAGTCAAATGAAAAGAACTGGCATAATTCAAATTTATATTAAATAAAAAAAGAGGCCCAACACTACATTTTATTTATAAAACTGATATACCATTGTGTCATATTTATTTTGTTAAAGAGGTCAGCAAAAAAGTACACAAAGCATTTCCTATTGTTTTAGAGAGGGTCATGCTATTCATGTGAGGTGACAAATGATTAAGAGGTTAGTGATGTAGGCTTATTAGCCATATGTCAGTATATATTTGTAATAATTCATCATCACTCTATTATATTTATTTCAGTAATACAATTTGTGTTTGCCACTCAGTGTTTTTCACAGGACTTTAATAAATAAAGACAAAGTGTTCTCTACATGTCCAATACAAGACATTAGACACACAACATTCAAGTTTTATCCAAAGCGACTTACACTGCATTTCAAGGTACACTTTTACATTCTTATCAGTTCTTGCTTTCCCTGGGAATGGAACCCAGGATGACCTTGGTGTTGCAAGCGGGAATGCTCTACTGTTTGAGCTACAGGAAAGCTCGATAAAATAGAAAATTCTAATTCACAAAAAAAACAAATACAAAATAAAAATTCACTTAATTTATTTAATGATTATAGGATTCTATCCTATAAGTGAAATATTCGTTTTTAATCGGTGATCCGTAAAATAGGGCATGAATCAGACGCCACATGCTGGAAATCCAGGTAAAACTAAGCGTGCACGCGCGCGTCCCCAGTTAACACGATCCCCAGTTGATCCGTAACACCTGTTAATAACAAAACATGCGAATCTCATCCAAAATCTCAAAAATAACCTGTAGCGGAGTGCATTCTGAGGGAGAACCTCAGGAAGAGGTTGCTTTTGGACTGAACCTGGACGTTTCTGAATGGTTAGTGGATACATGTTGTGGTAGGCTACTGATTCATCTCATCGACTTGCATGTAGGTCCGTTCCATGAGGTCTTTATAAAACAGCTGTGACATTTTTTGGTAAAATATTGTTCTGTGCTCTCGTGTGCAGCAACGACAGAACAGTTTTCTGGAAATTTTGTATTTGCATTATAACTGCAGTTGCAAGGGGCGGTAATATTATAATAAGATCCCTTTAGTCAGAAGTTAAGCGAAATCTGATAGGCTTATTTTTTGACATGCTTGCAGAGAAAGGCTTACCAAAACAAAGTGACTGTCACTTTTCACGTTTTCTGGACGCTTAAATAGATACACTGGGACCCGATTATAGCACTTAAACAAACCAGTTTGATGGTTAGGCTATTACAGTTTTTCTGAATTGCTAAAACACTAAAACCAGTTTGTCAAATAAATCACTATTTCTGTAAAACATTAAACAAGTTCAGGGAGTTAAAACACTGTTTGCAAATCTCATGCACTCTTTTAGCAAAACTCTAAACTCATCTCACTCGTTAAAACACATTTCGCACTGTGATGTACTTTAGCTTCAAAACGCTAAACGCAGGCAGGCAAAAGTTAAACACAACTGCAACACAGTTGTCATCGTTTACACACAACGACTCGAAATTGTTCACACTTGTTTCTAATTATGTGACTAAACCAACTGTACAAAATACAAGTCACTTCAGAGCCAAAACTGACTCAAAATGTTGCACTGAATGTTGATACCAACAATAGATGGAAACAATATAAGAGGGAGAGGAGGAAGAGGATGAGTAAGAAGAGGAAGAGTGTGTGTGTAAGAGGAAGAGTGTGTGTGTAAGAGGAAGAGTGTGTGTGTAAGAGGAAGAGTGTGTGTGTAAGAGGAAGAGTGTGTGTGTAAGAGGAAGAGTGTGTGTGTAAGAGGAAGAGTGTGTGTGTAAGAGGAAGAGTGTGTGTGTAAGAGGAAGAGTGTGTGTGTAAGAGGAAGAGTGTGTGTGTAAGAGGAAGAGTGTGTGTGTGTGTAAGAGGAAGAGTGTGTGTGTGTGTAAGAGGAAGAGTGTGTGTGTGTGTAAGAGGAAGAGTGTGTGTGTGTGTAAGAGGAAGAGTGTGTGTGTGTGTGTGTAAGAGGAAGAGTGTGTGTGTGTGTAAGAGGAAGAGTGTGTGTGTGTGTAAGAGGAAGAGTGTGTGTGTGTGTAAGAGGAAGAGTGTGTGTGTGTGTAAGAGGAAGAGTGTGTGTGTAAGAGGAAGAGTGTGTGTGTAAGAGGAAGAGTGTGTGTGTAAGAGGAAGAGTGTGTGTGTGTGTGTAAGAGGAAGAGTGTGTGTGTGTGTAAGAGGAAGAGTGTGTGTGTGTAAGAGGAAGAGTGTGTGTGTGTAAGAGGAAGAGTGTGTGTGTGTAAGAGGAAGAGTGTGTGTGTGTAAGAGGAAGAGTGTGTGTGTGTAAGAGGAAGAGTGTGTGTGTGTAAGAGGAAGAGTGTGTGTGTGTAAGAGGAAGAGTGTGTGTGTAAGAGGAAGAGTGTGTGTGTAAGAGGAAGAGGAAGAGTGTGTGTGTAAGAGGAAGAGTGTGTGTGTAAGAGGAAGAGTGTGTGTGTAAGAGGAAGAGTGTGTGTGTAAGAGGAAGAGTGTGTGTGTAAGAGGAAGAGTGTGTGTGTAAGAGGAAGAGTGTGTGTGTAAGAGGAAGAGTGTGTGTGTGTAAGAGGAAGAGTGTGTGTGTAAGAGGAAGAGTGTGTGTGTAAGAGGAAGAGTGTGTGTGTAAGAGGAAGAGTGTGTGTGTAAGAGGAGGAAGAGTATGTGTGTGTAAGAGGAGGAAGAGTATGTGTGTGTAAGAGGAGGAAGAGTGTGTGTGTAAGAGGAGGAAGAGTGTGTGTGTAAGAGGAGGAAGAGTGTGTGTGTAAGAGGAGGAAGAGTGTGTGTGTAAGAGGAGGAAGAGTGTGTGTGTAAGAGGAGGAAGAGTTTGTGTGTAAGAGGAGGAAGAGTGTGTGTGTGTAAGAGGAGGAAGAGTTTGTGTGTAAGAGGAGGAAGAGTGTGTGTGTAAGAGGAGGAAGATGAGTAAGAGGAGGAAGAGTGTGTGTGTGTAAGAGGAAGAAGAGTGTGTGTGTAAGAGGAGGAAGAGTGTGTGTGTAAGAGGAGGAAGAGTGTGTGTGTAAGAGGAGGAAGAGTGTGTGTGTAAAGGAGGAAGAGTTTGTGTGTAAAGGAGGAAGAGTGTGTGTGTAAGAGGAGGAAGAGTGTGTGAGTAAGAGGAGGAAGTGTGTGTGTGTGTGTGTGTGTGTGTGTGTGTGTGTGTGTGTGTGTGTGTGTGTGTGTGTGTGTGTGTGTGTGTGTGTGTGTGTGTGTGTGTGTGTGTGTGTGTGTGTGTGTGTGTAAAAGGAGGATGAGTAAGAGGAGGAACAGTGTGTGTGTGTGTGTAAGAGGAGGAAGATGATGTGTAAGAGGAGGAACAGTGTGTGTAAGAGGAGGAAGAGTGTGTGTAAGAGGAGGAAGAGGATGAGTAAGAGGAGGAAGAGTGTAAGTGTGTGTGTGTGTAAGAGGAGGAAGAGTGTGTGTGTAAGAGGAGGAAGAGTGTGTGTGTAAGAGGAAGAGTGTGTGAGTAAGAGGAAGTGTGTGTAAGAGGAAAAAGTGTGTGTGTGTAAGTGTATAAGAGGAGGAAGAGGATGAGTATGAGTAAGCGGAGGAACAGTGTGTGTAAGAGGAGGAAGAGTGTGTAAGAGGAGGAAGAGTGTGTGTGTGTAAGAGGAGGAACAGTGTGTGTAAGAGGAGGAACAGTGTGTCTAAGAGGAGGAACAGTGTGTGTAAGAGGAGGAACAGTGTGTGTATGAGGAGAAAGTGTGTGTGTGAGAGGAGGAAGAGTGTGTGTGTGTGTGTGTGTAAGAGGAGGAAGAGGATGAGTAAGAGGAACAGTGTGTGTAAGAGGAGGAAGAGTGTGTGTGTAAGAGGAGAAAGTGTGTGAGTAAGAGGAGGAAGAGTGTGTGTGTAAGAGGAGGAAGAGTGTGTGAGTAAGGGGAAAGTGTGTGTGTGTGTGTGTGTAGGAGGAAGAATGTGTGTGTGTGTGTGTAAGAGGAGGAAGAGGATGAGTAAGAGGAGGAAGTGTGTGTGTGTGTGTGAGAGGAGGAAGAGGATGAGTAAGAGGAGGAAGAGTGTGTGTGTGTGTGTGTGTGTGTGTGTGTGTGTGTGTGTGTGTGTGTGTGTGTAAGATGAAGAGGATGAGTAAGAGGAACAGTGTGTGTAAGAGGAAGAGTGTGTGTAAGAGGAGAAAGTGTGTGAGTAAGAGGAAGAGTGTGTGTGTAAGAGGATGAAGAGTGTGTAAGAGGAGGTAGAGGATGAGTAAGAGGAGGAAGAGTGTGTGCGTGTGTGTAGGAGGAAGAGTGTGTGAGTGTAAGAGGAGGAAGAGGATGAGTAAGAGGAGGAAGAGTGTGTGTGTGTGTGTGAGTGTAAGAGGAGGAAAAGGATGAGTAAGAGGAGGAAGAGTGTGTGTGTGTAAGAGGAGGAAGAGTGTGTGTGTGTGTAGGAGGAAGAGTGTGTGAGTGTAAGAGGAGGAAGAGGATGAGTAAGAGGAGGAAGTGTGTGTGTGGGAGTGTAAGAGGAGGAAGAGGATGAGTAAGAGGAGGAAGAGTGTGTGTGTGAGTGTAAGAGGAGGAAGAGGATGAGTAAGAGGAGGAACAGTGTGTGTGTGAGTGTAAGAGGAGGAAGAGGATGAGTAAGAGGAGGAACAGTGTGTGCAAGAGGAGGAAGAGTGTGTGAGTAAGAGGAGGAAGAGAGAGAGAGAGAGTGTGTGTGTGTGTGTGTGTGTGTGTGTGTGTGTGTGTGTGTGTGTGTGTGTGTGTGTGTGTGTGTGTGTGTGTGTGTGTGTGTGTGTGTGTGTGTGTGTGTGTGTGTGTGTGTGTGTAAGAGGAGGAAGAGTGTGTGTGTGGAAGAGGATGAGTAAGAGGAGGAAGTGTGTGTGTGTGAATGTAAGAGGAGGAAGAGGATGAGTAAGAGGAGGAACAGTGTGTGCAAGAGGAGGAAGAGTGTGTGAGTAAGAGGAGGAAGAGAGAGAGAGAGAGAGAGTGTGTGTGTGTGTGTGTGTGTGTGTAAGAGGAGGAAGAGTGTGTGTGTAAGAGGAAGAGGATGAGTAAGAGGAGGAAGTGTGTGTGTGTGAGTGTAAGAGGAGGAAGAGGATGAGTAAGAGGAGGAACAGTGTGTGCAAGAGGAGGAAGAGTGTGTGAGTAAGAGGAGGAAGAGAGAGAGAGAGAGTGTGTGTGTGTGTGTGTGTGTGTGTGTGTGTGTGTGTGTGTGTGTGTGTGTGTGTGTGTGTGTGTGTGTGTGTGTGTGTGTGTGTGTGTGTGTGTGTGTGTGTGTGTGTGTGTGTGTGTGTGTGTGTGTGTGTAAGAGGAGGAAGAGTGTGTGTGTGGAAGAGGATGAGTAAGAGGAGGAAGTGTGTGTGTGTGAATGTAAGAGGAGGAAGAGGATGAGTAAGAGGAGGAACAGTGTGTGCAAGAGGAGGAAGAGTGTGTGAGTAAGAGGAGGAAGAGAGAGAGAGAGAGAGAGAGTGTGTGTGTGTGTGTGTGTGTGTGTAAGAGGAGGAAGAGTGTGTGTGTAAGAGGAAGAGGATGAGTAAGAGGAGGAAGTGTGTGTGTGTGAGTGTAAGAGGAGGAAGAGGATGAGTAAGAGGAGGAACAGTGTGTGCAAGAGGAGGAAGAGTGTGTGAGTAAGAGGAGGAAGAGAGAGAGAGAGTGTGTGTGTGTGTGTGTGTGTGTGTGTGTGTGTGTGTGTGTGTGTGTGTGTGTGTGTGTGTGTGTGTGTGTGTGTGTGTGTGTGTGTGTGTGTGTGTGTGTGTGTGTGTGTGTGTGTGTGTGTGTGTGTGTGTAAGAGGTGGTGTATAAGGAGGACGAGGTGTGGAGAATGTTGTCAAGGCTGGATCTGGATCTTTAGGGATTTTCCCTTTGCTTGCAGAGATGACATTGTCTGTGAAGTGAATAAAGTCCTCGGTCTGAACTCAACATGAAGACTTGATGCTGAAGCAGAATCAATCTCTCACTGACCTTGATCCTGCAGTTGCACAACTCTTCTGAGTGACTGTAATATGCTTTTCAGTTTTTTACTGTAACCTTTTTGTCTTTTGCTGTTAGGTCACTGTATTTTCACAGTACACAAGTGCTTACAGTAATATACAGACATTCAGTACTACACAATATTCAGTACAACACTATACTTATTTATTCACCTTACTACTGTAAGTTGTCATTACTTTACTTTTTTATGTAATTGCTAAAATTGTTTTGTTACAATATACTTTTTTCTGTAACTGCATGCTCTGGATTCAGTGTTCTCCGTTTTTTGATGTAGTGTCTAACGAATAATCTGTAGTGTTTATAATATTGACTCGCTGTGTGTATGATCTGAGAGCATTGTTTGACTTTGAGCACAGATAAAATGGTTTTGAGACGATTGTTTGAGATCGGTTCTCTGAATGTGGCTTGGGAATTTGGTTTTGTGTTTAAGGTTTTGAGAAAGTGAGTGATGGTTTCAAGAAATGTGTTTTAGCAATTCAGAAACACTGTAACTGAAAGTATAGCAATGCTGCTGTCTGGGGTCTTATGTCAGTTCTATAGTCTTGAGAACAGAATAAAACGGTTGAAATACAAAAAATAACCACATTTTATTTTTGTTGTTTTTAATTATTCAAAATGTCACAACATTTCCGTGATAAAAAGGGTGTATAGTTTTCTCATTCAGATTCGCAGAGAGCTACTGCTGTTTTTTTTTAACTTTAGGAAGATCTACACGGAGGATGTTGACCATGGGAAAGTCTTCCATGTCAAATACCACCATTCCACCTCGACCCTCAGGGTTCTCCTTGCATTGGGCAGGAATCTGAAAGATACATGCAGGCATTTTGTAGAGATTATCTAAAATCCTAAAATAATTCTGTCTCTATATTAATATATACCTGAGATTGACTCAATAATTCATCAGTCACATCCTCTCCCGTCAAGAGAGTGTATTTCTCGGAAGGTTGTTCTCGAACAAATTTGCAGCAAGTTGTACCCTTATGTAATGAGAAACATTATTACTATTTTAAAAGGAAAGCAAATATATAAAACATGTAATGTTTAACTCAAATCTTTGAATTTTCTTTGGAAAGCACTTGTTAGCACAGTTAGCACTCAATGCTAGTTTTGCCTTACCATTATGTTGACAATCTGAGCCAAGCTGTCTTATAAAAGATGTTGTATAAAAACAATGAATTACTGAAATATAATGATGATCAGTTTTTTTTGTGGATTGTATTTTTAAACAATCGTCACTGATCAATATATTGCATATATGCTGATGCATATATTTCTCTTCCGGGTAACTACCGGTACACGTGAGAAAATTGTACATATGTGAAAAAAATCATAAAAGGTAAATAAAATAAAAAAAGACACGAACAGAAAAAGTTACATGTCTTTGCTTTATTGTACCTTCAGCGTCTGAACGGCATGTACATTAAATGAAACTATTAAAACATACCAGTCAACAAGTAAATCCTTGTGATACGGAACAATTATAGTGCTGTTATTGTTAAGCTTTAAAAAAGGAGAAATCCATGGTGAGATTTATTTTTAAATCGCAATTATATAGAAATTAACAGAGCTTAGTTTGGCAAGTTTGAGAATTTTACCTTTAGGTACTTTACTCCTAGAAAACATCATGTCAATACTGTGAGATGTGCGGCTTTATCTGGGAATATCATGTCTGTCCCTGGCTTACTGTACACATATCTACAACAACAATTTATGTAAACAAATAAATAAACTAAGGCCTGTCTCAAGAATTTCAAACATTTATTTTATTTTCAGTCTTGTTGCTGTTTTCTAAAAAGCTTTTTTCACAGGATTAAATTGCGGTGAAATCATCTTATTAATACACAATTTAAAACACTGATACTTCTCCATATCACTGATTAATAAAATCTGCTATTTAATATACAATCATTTGTACGTTCATTTATTTGAAATAGCAAGAAGAAAAAATAAATTACCTCCAAAAATCACAGCGTATGCTGTACATTAATGGTGTCTTCTCTGAATTTAAAATAGTAGTCCATTTGAGTTCGCTCAAATCCACATGTTCCAGTAGTGAAATTTAGATTACTTTTTTTTTTTTGAAATATATATAGCCTACACTCTGCAAAACAATCAAAATGAAGTCTACAGGACATTCTTCTACGATGACTTGAAAGGATTTGAACGTAGGTCTCAAAATGAAAGCATGTTACGGCATACTACTTATCTTCTGTGTAGCATCACGTTCATCATGACTTCTCAGAATCAAGATTCAATCAAGAATCCTCCAGAAGTTACATAAGTGATGATTAATTACAGAAGAAGATCTGACCTCCGAAACATGATAAAAGCTGACCCAGCATAAACAATGAAACGCATCACTGAATCAAATAACAGGAAAACCTCAACAATAAATGCAATCTTGCCAGTTTCACATCACCCACAAAGTTCTAGGTCAACGATCAGTTTAAAAACCTGAACATACATGACCCCAATCTAGTACTAATCACTACAAATCTTAAAATAATTTGTTTCTCGACAACACAATTGATATAATCATGGTAAAATGTAAAAAATTATATAATCCATACGTTATGACAAATGTTTTTACAATACTTTAACTCATCAAAATGAGTTAAGCAATTAAACATTTTGTTATGTTATACAAGATTCAACTAATATTTTTAAGTCCATTTATTGTCATTTGAGTTAAAATTACTTAAATCCAAGTTGAAAGCAGCAACTTTTTTTATAGGGTAAAATGAAAAAAAAATTATATGATTAATAAGTTATGACAACATATGTTTTTACATTGCTTTAAGTCATCAAAATAAGTTAAGCAATTAAAAAACAATAGGTTATAGGCTACAAGATTTTAAAAAAAATTGAAATCAGTTTAATGTAACTTAAGTTGAAATGACTTAAACATCCAAGTTGATTGTACCTAAAAAATGTAATGCATTTTTCAGTGAACAATGACTTAAATTTGGGCCTGTTACTCATCCAAAGCTATTGTATGACTTCAGAAGACTTGGAATATGGCGTATGAGTCTACTATTTTATGGTAGGCTTATGATGCTTTTTGTAGTTTGAAAGCTTCACTATAAAAAAAACAACACCCAGCCATAGGGTGGGTAGCCACTTTTGTATTTGTGTTCCACTTTATTCAACTTACAGGAAGTGGTCAAGTTTAATGGAAACATAACCAAACCATTTAAATGCTCCAATGCAACATAAAAAACAACAACAAAAAAAACACAGAGATACAGACAACAGAAGATGTCTAGGTAACACACTACAGCAGTAGTACTTTGACTGGTTCATTTCTGCCTATCAGAAGAAGTGTCTCCTCATCACATGTGCACATTTATCCCGTCTGCTGCCACGAGGAGGAGTAATGACTTCATGCAAGCATTGTTTTTTACCATTTATACTGGTACTTATGCATTTGAAGTTATGCATGCTTGCACTATATGATTTTTTTCCATTTTACACTGTCCAGTTTATTTGCAAAGATGCAATCAGGTGCTGATTTTTTTTACAGTGCAGCTGTTTTGCACTGGTGTCTCTTTTTTCAGAATGTACAAAGTTCCCATGTAATGGCTTTTCAGGTTTTTCCCCCTGTGCTGATGTATTGAAACTAAATTGAGGCTGAACATATGGAAGGGCTTGTCCCTTTTTAACTAGTAGGCAAGGCAAGTTTATTTATATAGCACATTTCATACACAATTCAAAGTGCTTTACATAGAAGAAATTAAAATAATCAAAAGAAATAAGAATAATTAAAACAGTTTAGAATAAAAAAATTAAATAAAATACAATACAAACAGTCGGACAAACAGTGGCTTAGTGCTCATTCATTAAATGCAAAGCTAAACAGATGTGTTTTGAGTCTGGATTTGAATGTGACTACTGAGCACACCTGATCTCTTCTGGAAGCTGGTTCCAGCTGCGGCTGGCATAATAGCTAAAATTATTAGAGTGAACCCTTGGTATTTCTAGCTGATGTGATCCTAATGATCTCAGTGATCTGTTGGGTTTATATTCAGTGAGCATATCTGCAATGTATTGAGGTCCTAATGATTTATATACCAGTAATAATACTTTAAAATCAATCCTAAATGTAACTGGGAGCCAGTGTAAAGACCTGAGGACTGGTGTGATATGTTCATATTTTCTGGTTCTGCTCAGGATTCTGGCGGCAGCGTTCTGTACGAGCTGCAACTGTCTTATGGTCTTTTTGGGAAGGCCAGTGAGGAGTCCATTACAATAATCCACCCCGCTGGTGATGAAAGCAATGCACAAGTTTTTCTAAGTCTTGACTGGAAACAAAGCATCTAATTATTGCAATATTTTTCAGATGATAGTATGCTGATTTAGTTATTGCTTTGACATGACTACTGAAGCTAAGGTCTGACTCTAGAGACACACCGAGATTCCTGACTTGATTTTTTGTTGTTTGACCTCGTACAGGTTGAATAGGAGTGGCGCAAGTATTGAGTCTTGAGGAACTCCGCATGTCATGGATGTCCACTCAGACTTATGGTCTCCTATACTCGCATAATAACCTCTCCCTCCTAAGTATGACCTGAACCATTTTAGGACTATCCCAGAAAGCCCCACCCAGTTTTCAGCCTGTCAAGAAGTATGTTGTGATCGACAGTGTCAAAAGCAGCACTGAGGTCGAGTAGTACCAGCACTGATAATTTGCCTCAAATTGCCTGTATCAGTATTTAAGCGAATATCGTTTATTATCTTTATGAGCGCTGTCTCTGTGCTGTGATGCGATCGAAACCAGACTGAAAATTGTCAAAGTATCCATTTGAGCTTAAGAATTTGTTCAGGTGATTGAAGACAACTTTTTCAATGATCTTGCCTATGAAAGGAAGATTTGAGATCGGTCTATAGTTGCTTAATATCTTATCCAGATTGCTCTTTTCCAGAGAGAAGTGAGGCATTTACCACTTCTAGGAGATCTGCTTCTAAACAGTTTAACACACTTTTGAAGAAAGATGTGGGAAAAGCGTTAAGGGCGCATGTTGATGTTTTAAGGTGCTGTACGGTTTCTTCCAAAATTTTGCCATCAATTTCTTTGAAATCAGACATAGTAACTACTTTCTCAGGTTGTGGTCTGATCTGTCTGACCCCAGTGCAACTCAAGGATGTGCTGATCACCTTTCTGATATTATTGATTTTCTCAGAGAAGAAAGAAGCGAACTCACTGCACTTGCTGTCTGAGAGCATTTCACTGGGAATCTGGCTCGGGGAGTTTGTCAGTCTCTCTACAGTAGCAAAAAGAGTGCGTGTGTTGTTTAAGTTGCTGTTTATAATATTTGAGAAGAAAGTCTATCTAGCTTTGCCTAGTTCCATATTGAAAGCATGGATGGTGTCTTTGTAGATGTTATAATGAACTACAAGTTTTGTCTTCCGCCACATGCGCTCTGCTTTTCTGCATTGTCTTTTCATATTTTGCACTGCTGTTGAGTTTCTCCAAGGTGCTTTTTGTCTTGACTTTCACAGGAGTAATATCATCAATTACACTTTTAACTTTTGAGTTAAAATAATCAAGGAGAAAATCAACAGAGTCAGCAGATATGCTTGTTGTTAAAGATATAGCCTTCATAAATAGTACACTAGTGTTCTCATTTAAGCATCTCTTCTTGACAGACAGATCCAGCTTCAATGGCAGGAGAGATCAATATATCAAAGAAAATACAAGAATGATCAGACAATGCTACACCCTTAATAACAATCGATGAAATGTTTAGACCCTTACTGATAAGTAAATCTAGAGTGTGTCCACGATTGTGTGTGGGTCCATGTACATGCTGAGTCAACAGTTTTGATTTCTTTTGCCATATTGGTTTCTGCATTATCTATGTGAATGTTAAAATCTCCAGCAATAGCTAAACAGTCAAACTTTGAGGAAATTGTTGATAACTGTAAAGTTCTCAGCAAAGGCTGAAGAGTATTTTGGAGGCCTGTAAACAATGATAAGTAAAATGCGTGGAGCACCTTTTAACACAATAGCCAGATATTCCAAAGACGGGTAATATTACCAAATTATATTTGCTTACATTGATAGACATCTTTAAAAAAAAGATGTCTTTGCTTTTGTCACAGCCATGAGTCATGATTTGCTACATCTGTTAGTTAGCAGGTTGTACACTATTTAGCCAAAAATATGTGGTCCTCCCTTTCTAATATGGGTTTAGTTGTTGCACTAATTTCTACGATGACGATCAATGCAGCATTCAATGAAATGCTAGAGAATGATATGCTAATTAAATAGTTTAAAATGTAACATTTATATTATGCATTTGATGCAATGTACTTATTGTGAAGATACATGTTTTTTTACATTGTACATTTTACATTACATTGTACCATTGTACAAAAATATTATATAATAATAACACTGTTGACCCTTCCCAACTTAACACACCCTTAACAGATAACCAAACCTGTCCCCAACCTTACTTGTATCCCACCTCATACAAGGGGCTTGCTCGCACTCGATCCAAAAGTTGTTTCAATATCATCGCTCATGTCTATAATCCATCTATCGTTGGAGAGTGGGATATCTTTTATTCAGCTTGCAGCACTTTCCCATAGTAGCTCACAGCACGTCAACTGCACATGGGATAACTAGCTTTTCACCAATATTAAACCATTTCTTAGCACAGGCGATATGGCCAGCTGCCAGATAACTTGCCTTCAGGGTGCTTTTTGAAGCTGTTGTGAGCAACACAATTCTACTTTGTGGTCTTTTAAGTACAGTAGGTCTCACTTTCGTACAAAGTAATCCACAAGTTGCAAGTACCCACACAAGTTGGATGTTTTTAGTCTGTAGGTGATGTTCAAGTTTGGATGGCTTCATGGACTCCTTTGACCTCAACAAACTCAACACATTGGTTTTTCGTCCGACGCAATAAATCCATATTTAATATAGTCTGGTTTGTACTTGCGTTGTTTACATTTAGCTGTCTTTGAAGTGGAAGGAGTTTCCGAATCTTCTGCTTTTTTTCTTTAAAAAAATGTATGCATTTTGTCAAGCTAACAGGCCGTGACTGCGTACAGTATAATAAGGTCTGGCATAGCAAGTAGGGCTAGTGTGTGTAACATTACGTAAAGAGAGTAGGACCTTGTCCAATAAGAGCCGTTCAGTAATAATAAAATATTGTGATAGGACAATTGAAAAACAGCGTTAGAAAGTTATGATCAATAATGATTAAACGATTAGTTGGAGGATGGGTTTTAAAATACATGATGTGGAGTATCTGCATACACTTCGCACCACAGGCTAATTTGAGAGTTACAAATCGTCACAAGCCTTCTTCAGCATCTTCCCAAATACTCAGACCAAGGCAGAAATCTTTTGGAAGAGTTAACAGTGGGAATTTGCATTAATCACCGTCCCAGACTTACTGGGGACAGAAGTTGATTTACATGGGGGCACCACAGCAGTTAACAAAATATCTCTAAACTCTCCACACCTTATTACCTTTTTGGTTTACTTCTGTGGGAATGAGACCTTTGTACCAATCACACTGAGACATTTCAAATGATACCAAACATGTATGTAATGTTTAACAATACTGTATGATAATTGTTCATATTAAATAATATTGATTTTTGGGTGAATTCAGATAGGGATGGGTGAAGGGAATGATGTGTAAATTGGGAGGTGATCAACTCAAGTGTCTCGAATGGGGATGGTAATATAGCAAGAGAGTTCAAAAGTTAATTTCATTTGTTTTCTCAGAGAGAAACCCTCTCTTCCAGTTCTTCCAGTTTCAGTTACACTGGTATTGTGCTGAATTTCGCCCCCCTGCCAAATGATTACCCCCCTAGCATTGGTAGGGTTAGGATTAGTCTTGCGACCCCCTATAGAATGATCCACTGGTTGAGAAACACTGCGCTAGATTATGCTATTTACTTCTTCAAGCAATATATGTCATGTATAGATCTTGTAGGGCTTTCTTGATATAGCTAGTAAGATCTGATAAATTATGAGAAAAATGTCCACATTTTTTTCATTTGACTTGCCACTAAGGCACAAAGGTGGGCATTTGATGGTACTAGTTTTACGATTTTAGCACATTTTTGCAAAAAAAATCTAGCCGTGTACGTCATCACAGATTGATGAAGCATAACATACATTGAAATCCTCTGCATGTTATACTTTATTGTGAAGTTTAACATGCAATTTTAAGTTTCAACCACAGATGTCGATAGAGAGCTTGAAGTGTATATGTACATGTTTGTCTTTCTACATGTGGTAATGTGTAATTTCCTTTATCTATATCGAATAGACATAAAACAGAGAGAAGTAGCTCCGGCTACAATGCTCTTCCGCAAGACGCATGTAGTTCTGTTTATTAACTCCTAGAGCGCAGATTCATCCAGTAATGAAACAAGTGAAGTCTTTATGAATCAATCATTCAAACCGATTTAAAAAATATTTTGTTTCACCTGTCTGGATCTTACATGTGTGTTCAAGCCTATTCTCCACTGCTGGTGTCAGGGTTCTGCCCTGGCAGCTTTGTCTTTGTTTCATGCATCTATGTTTGTGTTGTGCTTAAACATGTGGTTTTGTCTTTGTTTGTGTTGGCCATGTGCTCCTCTGTCCCTGCCTCCTTGTTTCCCTGTACCACACCCCCTTGTCTAGTTGTGTCCTCGTTTGTCTGAGTATTGTCACCTGTTCCTCATGTTCTCTGCTCCCTTGTTTGGATTCTCGTTTAGCTGAGTGTGTTCACCTGTCCCTTGTCTGAGTGTGCTCTCCTGTTCCTCTTGTTCTCTGCTCCCTTTGTGTTTTGTGTTTTCTGTCTTGTGCTGCAACTTACTCAGCTAGTGTCTCTTTAGTTGCATGTTCATGTGCTTGTGTGTTATTTTCATGTTTGATGTGAGCACATGGCTTGTCTCGTTATGCTGCCATGTGCTAATCTAATGTCTGACCCCGCCCATCTTATCTTATTATTGGTTCAGTTTCCCCACCTGTCCTCCCTCGTTACCTGCCTTGTTTGCTGTCCCATTTATTCCCCTTGTGTTTGCTGTCCTTTGCCAGATCGTTATCGCACATCGTCGCATGCTGTTGTTACCCTGCCTGTCTGATGAGTCCTGTCGTATGTGTGTCCAACCAAGTCTAGTCTATAGTGTTTTCCCCCACGGGGTTGTTTCTGTTTTGTTTTACTTTACTTTAATAAAGCTCATATTTCTCTGCATCCTTGAGTCCTCCCTTCAACCCTACCTCATCCGTGACAGCTGGAGATACAATAAGCAATAGGAGAGGTTCCAAATTATCCTAGAGAATGCAGAAATGTTTATTTTCCTTCAGAAAAAATAATAATTACCATTCTGTTAAACTCATTTAACAAGTTTAAGAAATAAACACAAAAAGGATTGTGCATTTTCCCCTTACTACTATTTTTTTATTAGTTGTTTTAACAATTTGTATTCCATGGGAACCGGAACCGAAACCAGAATCGTTTGGCGGAGCCGGAACCGGAAAATGTATTACGATTCCCACCCCTAATGGTAAATGTTCTAAACTGCAGCTTCATCATTACAAATGTGTAATAATTTTTTTTTTAAATGCATGACATACAAATTTCAATAGAAATTACATTTAAGTATATATTTTTTTTCCATAAATGTTTGTCACTTAATTCAACAGTACACTTAAACATATTTCAGACAATAGAAGTAATTAGAAACTAAATATAAAGATGTTATTAAGTCTTATATGTGGGTCAAAAAGCCCCCTTAAGTTCAACTAACTGTATTTAATATAAATGTAAACTGAAATTCAGTTTGCACATCAGTTTATTAATTTACAGTCTATTGCTTCTGTAATAAATCTGTAATTACTCTTTTTAAAGTATGCTACTTTTTTCACAAGGGTAGAGAAGACTGATAACCCTTTAATGTAAAGTGTCTCATTTTTTGATGTTCTCATGTAAGCAAACTGTATTCTCAAGTGCTCTGTCAGCTCTAGGCCTGTTTATTGTCATCCTTGCAGATAGTTATGGATTTCCCATGGCTTAAAAACAAATGTACTATAGCGTCCCTATTTAGAGTCGGGTAAAGTGTGTTAATGAGGAGTGTAAGGAGTATTACAGCCTCAGGTCTTTTTGAGTATGATGCTACAAGCTTGGCACGCCTATTTGTGGGCAGTTTCTCCCATTCTTCTTTGCAGAACCTCTCAAGCTCCATCAGGTTGGATGGGGAGTGTTGGGCCACAGCCATTTTCAGATCTTTCCAGAGATGTTCAACCGGGTTCAAGTCAGGGTTCTGGCTGGGCCATTATGAGGTCCAGAGCGCTCTGGAGCAGGCTTTCATCAAGGATGTCTCTGTACATTGCTTCATTCATCTTTGCCTCGATCCTGACTAGTCTCTCAGTTCCTGCCGCTGTAAAACATCCCCACAGCATGATCCTGCCACCACCATGCTTCACTGTAGGGATGGTATTGGCCAGGTGATGAGTGGTGCCTGGTTTCCTCCAGACATGACGCTTGCCATTCAGGCCAAAGAGTTCAATCTTTGTTTCATCAAACCAGATCATTTTGTTTCTCATGGTCTGAGAGTCCTTCAGGTGTCCTTTGGGAAACTCCAGGCGGGCTGTCATGTGCCTTTTACTGAGGAGTGGCTTCCGTCTGGCCACGCTACCATACAGGCCTGATTGGTGCTGCAGAGATGGTTGTTCTTCTGGAAGGTTCTTGAGCTCTGTCAGAGTCACCATCGGGTTCTTGGTAGGGATGGCTGATGCGAAACAGTCGTTCCGAAGCTTTGCGAGATCCCGAAGCGCAGATGTTTCGAAACACTGATCCGAAGCATGATTCAAAACACCCATGTCACGTGACTATGGCCAAACGAAGCCTCGAAGTGTTTCACAAGTGTTTCATCAGGTGTGATTCGCCGAATCAGCGTTTGATTGACACGGTCGGGAACAGACCACACAATCGCACATCTGTATAAAAGTGAAATCAACGCATTGGTTTTTGTGAGAGGAGTTTGATTTTGATATAGTGGATTTTTGTTGATATATTGACATTAGTAGTGCGATTTGTTTAGTTATATTTAGACTTACATTTAAATGTACACATTGACTGATAGGCTAAAGACAGACAGAGTACATAGTGACACATTAATAGATGCATAGATATAAATATATATATATAGACAGATAGATTAATAGATAGATATAGATGAATACATAGATTAATAGACATAGGATTCCTCATTTGTATGTCCTTGCAAAAAAATATCTTTGTATGCCAACAACAAGTGTCCCTTGTGAGAGGATATTTTCAAAGGCTGGAGAAATTATCTGAAGTCCTTCCACAGCAGAGAAATTAATATTTTTGAATAAAAATCTTTAAAAAAGTTAGACATTGTGGCTTGATTTCTTTTATTAATATTTCTTTTTCATGACCAAAATAACATTATGCACAGTGAGGAGCCCACAGGTTACAAGCTTCACATATTAGTAAAAATACAATAATAAAAAAACTAATTTTTTTAATGGGTTATTTGTCAAGGTTGTTTCAGATCAACACCTGCAAATGACCACTAGGTGGCACCGTTGAGACGGGTGTCAGATTGTTTTGAAGCCTCGATACAATATGACACATTTGCTTCAACTGTTTCATTGTTTCACAAAGCCTCGATCTGCCCACCACTAGTTCTTGGTCACCTCCCTGACTAAGGTCCTTCTCCCTCGATCACTCGGTTTGCAGCTCCAGGAAGAGTCCTGGTGGTTCCAAACTTCTTCCATTTATGGATGAAGGCCACTGTGCTCATTGGGACCTTCAATGCTGCAGACATTTTTTTTTGTACCCTTCCCCAGATCTGTGCCTCGATACAATCCTGTCTTGGAAGTCTACAGACAATCCCTTGGACTTCATGGTTTGTGCTCTGCCATGCACTGTTAACTGTGGGACCTTATAGAGACAGGTGTGTGCCTTTCCAAATCATGTCCAATCAACTGGATTTACCACAGGTGGACTCCAATCAAGTTCTAGAAACATCTCAAGGATGATCAGTGGAAACAGTATGCACCTGTCCTGCGCCCACTTTTGAGTGTCATGGCAAAGGCTGTGAATACTTGTATGCATGTGATTTTTTTCGTTTGTTATTTTTAATACATTTGCAAGGATTTCAAACAAACTTCTTTCACGTTGTCATTATGGAGTATTGTTTGTAGGATTTTGAGGAAAATAATGAATGTAATACATTTTGGAATAAGGCTGTAACATAAAAACATGTGGAAAAAGTAAAGCGCTGTGAATACTTTCCGGATGCACTGACTGTAGAAGACTGTAGACTGTAGAGTGTTTTCTGTGGGATATGTCATTAACAGATGACACAGGTTATAGGTGAAAATTAAATGACTTTATTTGAAACATAATGTCGGAGATGTTTATGTCTCGGAGGGCATTTGTCTTTCTTGTCTTCACTTGCCTTTAAAATGGTCTCACAGAGCTTTTCCCCCTAAGGGAAGATTTGGTTACTAGTGAAGTTGTACTATATGATTACAAGACATAAATATAGCAGCAGCTAAATTAAGCATTGCTATTGAGAAAACTGCTGGAATGGCTTTGTCCTATTTAGTTATCAAGGAATATAATATAATATCTCACCTAATCAAGGCTCTATGATCAGGAACTGCCATCTGCAGAAGACAAAACAAGTATTTTACTAAGTCGCAAGTCATTCAATAGGAGTAAAAACAGTAAAGCATGTTAACCTACCAAGTCTGGCTTGTTAATGGCGATAGTCTCCAGATCATATAATATCACTCCACCCGTTCCTTTAGGGTTTTCCACACTCTGGACAGGGATCTAAATATACAGTTATCATGAGAGCATGTCATGAATAAAGGAAGGCTTTGAAAAACGTAAAACATTTACCCCCGGTTTCACAGACAAGGCTTAAGTCTAGTCCCAGACTAAAATTCATGTTTGAGCTGGTTTTATTTTAAAATATGTCAGTGCCATTGTTTTGTCTCAAAATACATAAAATACAAAGTAATGTTTTTATTTTTATTTTATTTTTTTAATAAAAACTACTTAAATGCCCTAATTGAACTAATCCTGGCTTAATCTAAGCCCCATCTGTGAAACAACAACTAAATGTAATGAACTGTGGCAGAAAACGATTATTTAATTGTGAGTTATTCATTAGGGATAACACAATGTCATAACTCTATAATGAAATGTATGATTTCAGCCATTTTGAAAATATGAACCATTTCACAGACAGACACTATACTGTAAAAGGACTAATACCTTAATTTGACGCACTTTGGATTGAAGGGGGTGACAGCATTTTGACCCCTGAAAACAAATGCAAATGAAGCACAGATTATGTAGTCCAGAGTGGGAATTATAAGAAAATTAAGACTTCAAAACTCATGTTGCTCAAGTAATTAGTAATGGCGATAGCTTTGGGTTTCCAACCTTCAGTTTCCTAACCAGAACTTAAACCATTCCACCACAAGTTTTACATAAAGCATGTTTGATACTCCAGGTGCTATAAAGTAATATTCAAAATATAATATCAATACTGTAATATTAAGAAGGCCTCGATTTAAGTGGTCAAGGTAGTTTAATGATCTTGATCCGAGGTGCCCAATCCTGCTCCTGCCGATCGACTGTCCTGCTTAGTTCATCTCCAACCCTAATCAAACACACCTGCCTTTAATTTTCAAGTGATCCTGAAGACCTTTATTGGTTGCTTCGGGTGTGTTTGATTAGGGTTGGAGATGAACTAAGCAGGGCAGTCGATCGGCAGGAGCAGGATTAAGCACCCCTGATCTTGATGAACAAGTGTCAATGAAACGATAAAAAAAGCCATCAAAAAATGCAACTAAATAATAAAGGCAGAAATTGTTTTGCCAGTTTATAGAATCTAAACGCATAACCACACACACAACATGCAGCAGTTTACAAAGCCGCAAAGCTAATAGCTAATGTAGCAACAGACCGATTTTTTTCAGCCACCTAAACTGCTGTCATTGTCACACAATAAAAGCTTCAGTAATTACTCAATATTATCGATATCTGCTTTATTATTAATACCAGAATAAGAACATAGGTTTGATGGAAATATAAACTATTTGAGAAATATTTCTACGTACCATAACGATGGTGCTTTGTTGTCCTTTGTTGAACACAAGAAAGTGCGCCGTCTAACGAAGGTCCTCCAAAGAAAAGATTAGCAATAAAAAGTCTATACGAATAAAAATATATGACTATAGCAAATTTACATTTTTTAAATAATAAACCTATATAATTATATGACTATTACTCCTGGATATAATAATTAGGAGCCACAAAGTTTTATTGAAACTAATATTGTCTAATAGTGTAACAACACATTTATTACATGCCTATTACAGGCATTATAAATGAACAACCATGAAAGCTGATCAAGCAAAAAGTTTAATTGAAATACACTTATCTGTGACCCGTATTCTGTGTCTATCACTTCCAGTCAGTCCAACCAGTTTGCTGCTGTTTTCATGTATTTTCTTCTTGAACTCAATGAGGGAAGAGGCTTCAATCCTTTAGTTGTTCTTCTGAAGGTTCTTCCATTATGTTTGGTCTCAAGATCACCGTGACAAATGTGAACATTGTAAATAATAAGTAATCGACTGGTCCATGAAATGCATCTGTGGTGGTTATCTACCTGTAAATGAAACTTACGAGTCTGCAAAAAAAAAACAGGATGCTGCTGCACTGATGAGCAAAACCACAACACCAACTCATTGTGTGGCATTGAATGACCAAGCAAAAAACATCTGAACAGTTCCATCTCTGATTAGTAACACTAATAACATTTAATACGCTATTGATCGCCTTATAACAACAACTGATTAACTGAAGGTTTATTACAATAATGATTTCATTTAAACAGCTAAGCCAGGGTTGCCCAATCCTGTTCCTGGAGATCTACCTGCAGGGTTCAGATCCAACCCTGATCCCACACACCTGTCTGTAATGATCAAGTGCTCCTGAAGAACTCCATTAGCTCCATTAGCTGCTTCAGTTGTGTTTGATCTGGGTTGGAGCTGAATTTAGCAGGAAGGTAGATCTCCGGGAACAGGGTTAGGCACCCCTGAGCTACGCCCATTTTCAACAGTCAAACATCACGTTTCCAACAGAGGCTGAAACTGAAACTGTGTCATCTTGTATCATTTCTTTGAATTCTGAGTAGATATGACTTTTCGTTTCCTGTTCTGTCATTTATTCCAAAGGTGTCATCATGCTTTTGTAACTTTAATAAGGCCAGGGAATTTGTCCTGGACACTGGGGTTTCACCCCTAATCTTCACGTGAAGTACCATGGGATGACCACAGAGTCAGGACCTTGGTTGAACGTCTCAACCGAAGGACGATGCTTCTTGCAGTACGGTGTCCCAGTCACTTTACTGGGGCGTTAGGACCCACACAGACCACAGGGTGAGCGCCCCCTGCTGGCCTCACTAACACCTCTCAGCAGCAACCTGGTTTTCCCAGGTATTAACTAGGCTCAACCCTGCTTAGCTTCAGTGGGCAACCAGTCTTGGGCTATATGGTGATATATCATACATACATACATAAATACATATATGGCTAATAAATACAAAGGAGAAAATTAGCCACTCAGGAATTCTGTCCTGATTCTGCCCCAATACTCAGAGCTGCTGAGTCAAGCTATAATGGATTTGAGTATGAACATGTTTATAACCCATTTTTGCCTTGTTTTAATGTATGTTAAATTCTAATGCAATAAATTCAGCTATAATGCTTGCAACCACGTACGTGGTTTCAAGACATAGCTGTATGTCATAGGGACATATTCTGATATCCAAGATGGCGCCGCTGTGTTTGGCAAGCCGTCTGTCGCTCCTTCTATTGTGGATTATTTTTAGTTTTCTTTGCTTCTCTGAGATCAAAATGTTGCCTACAACCTTCATCTATGATCGGCTAATGCTGTTAGACTTGAAAAGCTCAGTCATCGACATTGACAAAGAATTATGGAGCGGTTTTCACCTGTTTTCCTCATCATCCTGGATGGATATTCCAAAGCACCTGTGCCGGCACACCTCTACGGTTCCGCGCAAAAAACGCCGTAGAAGACGCGGTAAACGAGGAGGTGCATCTATTAGACTTAAAGCCAGAGTGGATATGTCTGTCTGCGACTCTTCACAAGATATATCACACCGGAGCCGCTGGATTCGGCCTATTGTTCCTGTCTTCCTTGATGTATCAATGGTGTCCCTACTTCCTCGGGCTCGTCGAGGTGGAGTGCACCTTCAGTATCTGCGCCCGCTAAACAGAGGTACTCAATCAGAGAGCGATCTCCCACCGCTTAAGATAGCATTGCTTAACGTGCGATCCGTGGTAAATAAGACTTTTATTTTGCATGACTTTTTTATCTCACAGAATCTGGACTTCATGTTTATGACAGAAACTTGGACCAAATTGGGGGACTTAAGTCCTTTTTCTGAACTGGTTCCTCAAAACTGCTTATTCCATAACTCTCCCCGATCCTCTGGTCGCGGGGGAGGTCTGGCCTTTGTTTATAAAAACTCCTTTCAGGGCCGCCTCATTCCGACAGACGCTTATGCGAGTTTTGAAGTTCAATTGTCCTTAATGAACACGGAAAATCCCATACTATGTGCAGTTGTGTACCGGCCCCCTCAGTTCAATAATGTATTTCTGAATGAGTTTGCGGACTTTCTGGGCAATGTAGTTACAATGTATGACCGAATTGTATTGCTTGGTGATTTTAACATTCATTTTTGCTGTCCTAGTAAGCTGTTAACCAAAGAGTTTTGTATTCTATTGGACTCTCTTAACTTCTCTCAACATGTACAATATCCTACGCATGTTCATGGCCATATCCTGGACTTGGTCTTTGCTCATGGACTTACCATCATGGATATGGAGATAAGAGACAATGGGTTTTCTGATCATAAATCTGTGACTTTTACAATTGCCCAATCATGTCAATCAAATCCGAAACCTGTGCAAGCACGTTGGGTTCGTTATTTCTCATCCACAGCCAGCAATGACTTTTCCATTGCCTATGAATCAGCTAACGAACTACAAACTATGAGACAGATCACTGAAAACACAGACGCTGATGCATATTTAAATATTTTCAGTAGTACCTGCTTGGACATTGTTAACAAAATTGCTCCCTTAAAACCTAAACGGTCCATCAAGAAATCTTCACCGTGGATTAATGATTTTATCCGTTCACTCCGACAAAACTGTAGACGAGCAGAACGCAAATGGTTAAAGGACCGACTGCAGATGTCGTACGAGATTTTAAAAGAATCTCTTCATGTTTTCCAGTAAGCTGTTAAGTCTGCTAAATCAAAATATCTTGCAGAAGTTGTCTCAAAATTCTCATAGACCTAGAATTTTATTTTCCACAATTGACTTTGTCCTAAACCCTGTGGTTGCTGTTTTTAATGATTTATCTGATTCTCTATGTGAAAACTTTTTATCTTTTTTTTGTTTCAAAAACAAAAAGGTTAAGACCACAAATAACACAAAGCTCGCTTGTTTTCCCCGAAGTGAGGTGCTCATCTACCTGGAGCATGTTTGATCCAATTTCTCTATCCACTTGCAGAGAGATTGTTGAACACCTAAAACCTACCTCATGCCCAAATGATATTATTCCATCACACTTTTTTAAACTAATTATTAATATAATAGGGCCTGAATTCCTATTTTTTATCAACACCTGTTTGAATACTGGTACGGTCCCGGACTGCCTAAAACATGCTTCAGTCACTCCCCTACTGAAAAAATCTAATCTTGACACATCTGATTTAAGTAATTTCAGGCCAATTTCAAATCTCCCATTTATCTCGAAAATCTTGGAAAATGTTGTTCTCAACCAATTACATTCTTTTCTGAGTACAAATTCACTATATGATAAATTCCAATCAGGATTCAGGAAATTACACAGCACCGAATCAGCCTTACTGAAAGTCACTAATGATATTATGTTGGCTACAGATAATGGGAGTGCTGTTGCTCTTGTTCTTTTAGATCTTAGCTCTGCTTTTGACATGGTTGACCACTCAATTCTTATCTTTCGACTAAAAAGTTTAGGCATTCATTGCACCGTGTTAAACTGGTTTAAGTCTTTTTTAACCAACAGAACGTTTTCTGTATGCATTGAAAATCGCACTTCCTCAGCAGCACATCTGTTCTGCGGTGTACCGCAGGGTTCTATTCTAGCTCCGATACTATTCTCCTTATACATTTTACCATTGGGCTCTATTTTCTCTAAACATGGAGTATCTTTCCATCTGTACGCCGACGACACCCAATTGTACTTCCCATTCAAACAAAATAACTCTACCACATTAAAAGTCCTGCTTGCATGCTATCAGGAAGTGAAGCTATGGCTTGAACAAAATTTTTTAACTTTAAATGAGAATAAAACGGAAGTATTACTGTTTGGTCCAAACGATCGCTTTGACCTCGGTACCTTAGACCTGGATGAGTTAAATCTGCACGTTACTTCATCTGCTAAAAATCTAGGCTTCCTCTTCGACTCAGGCCTTAAGTTCGATAAGCAAATCAACTCTGTTGTTAAGTCATGTTTCTTTCATTTAAGGCGTCTTGCAAAAGTTAAATCTTTTCTTTCCCCAAAAAATTTTGAAATAGTCATTCATGCGTTTATCACCTCACGAATTGACTATTGTAACTCACTTTATTTTGGAGCAAATCAATCATCTATCGGGCGCCTCCAACTAGTACAGAATGCTGCTGCCAGGTTGTTGACCGGTAGTCGAAAGTTCGACCACATTACACCGATTTTATCTTCCCTAAACTGGCTACCAGTAAAACAGAGAATAGAGTTTAAAATTTTAGCTTTTATTTTTAAATCACTACACGGCCTAGCACCAGGGTACTTGGCTGACCTTATACACTTCCACAATCCACCCAGGTCTCTTAGGTCTAGTAACCTTGGATTGCTCTCGGTGCGCAGATCAAGATTGAAACATCGAGGAGACCGAGCTTTTGCAATAGCAGGCCCCAAATTATGGAATAGCCTACCATCATCGATCAGAACAGTATCGTCATTTGCCTCTTTTAAACTGAAGCTTAAAAACCATTTGCTTAATGTGGATACTTAACGCGCTCCCTAAATCTTAACCGTCTCTTATTCTTTGCAATGTATTATTTATTCTACTGCTTGTAAACTGCATTATCTTGTTTTGCAACTTTATTATACTGTATTATCCCTGTTTCGATTATTCTATCTTGTTCAGCACTTTGGTCAACCATGGGTTGTTTTTAAATGTGCTATACAAATAAATAATGAATGAATGAATGAATGTATGTCACAATACCAGCATACAGTCTTGAGTTGCTATACACTCATTAGGGACTCTCCCTAAACCAACGAAATACATATTTTACTGCACAGTTTTTGAGCAAAGACTATTTAAAAAGCCAAGACTCTTAAAACAAGATTTAAAGATTTATTTTATTTTTTGTTTGTTTCATTTAGTTTTAAGTTATATATATATATATTTAGTTTAACTGTTTTTGGGCAGTCAAAATGAATTTAATTAAATCTATTGATATAAATAATGATACTGGTAATTCTCAGATATGTTCTATCAAATTTTATATAATATGTTCAAACTAAATTTCTCATAAATATTTTGATGATTTAAGAAAAAGAGAAGTTTTGGAACAACAGGAGAGTGAAAACATTCATTTTTTTAACCAAATAACAACAAAATCTAAACCATTCAAATGCTTCAATGCAACAGTTACATAAAACACAGAGATACATTACAGACAACTGAAGATGACTATAACACACACCAGTAGTTGGGCTACTGGTTAATTTCAGAAGTGCGTCTCATCATCACATGTGCACATTTATCCCGTCTGTTGCCACAGTAATGACTTCATGCTAAGATTGTTTTCTGCCATTTATATTGGTGCTGATGCATGCGAGTTTTGAAGTTCAATTGTCCTTAATGAACACGGAAAATCCCATACTATGTGCAGTTGTGTACCGGCCCCCTCAGTTCAATAATGTATTTCTGAATGAGTTTGCGGACTTTCTGGGCAATGTAGTTACAATGTATGACCGAATTGTATTGCTTGGTGATTTTAACATTCATTTTTGCTGTCCTAGTAAGCTGTTAACCAAAGAGTTTTGTATTCTATTGGACTCTCTTAACTTCTCTCAACATGTACAATATCCTACGCATGTTCATGGCCATATCCTGGACTTGGTCTTTGCTCATGGACTTACCATCATGGATATGGAGATAAGAGACAATGGGTTTTCTGATCATAAATCTGTGACTTTTACAATTGCCCAATCATGTCGATCAAATCCGAAACCTGTGCAAGCACGTTGGGTTCGTTATTTCTCATCCACAGCCAGCAATGACTTTTCCATTGCCTATGAATCAGCTAACGAACTACAAACTATGAGACCGATCACTGAAAACACAGACGCTGATGCATATTTAAATATTTTCAGTAGTACCTGCTTGGACATTGTTAACAAAATTGCTCCCTTAAAACCTAAACGGTCCATCAAGAAATCTTCACCGTGGATTAATGATTTTATCCATTCACTCCGACAAAACTGTAGACGAGCAGAACGCAAATGGTTAAAGGACCGACTGCAGATGTCGTACGAGATTTTAAAAGAATCTCTTCATGTTTTCCAGTAAGCTGTTAAGTCTGCTAAATCAAAATATCTTGCAGAAGTTGTCTCAAAAAATTCTCATAGACCTAGAATTTTATTTTCCACAATTGACTTTGTCCTAAACCCTGTGGTTGCTGTTTTTAATGATGTATCTGATTCTCTATGTGAAAACTTTTTATCTTTTTTTTGTTTCAAAAACAAAAAGGTTAAGACCACAAATAACACAAAGCTCGCTTGTTTTCCCCGAAGTGAGGTGCTCATCTACCTGGAGCATGTTTGATCCAATTTCTCTATCCACTTGCAGAGAGATTGTTGAACACCTAAAACCTACCTCATGCCCAAATGATATTATTCCATCACACTTTTTTCAACTAATTATTAATATAATAGGGCCTGATTTCCTATTTTTTATCAACACCTGTTTGAATACTGGTACGGTCCCGGACTGCCTAAAACATGCTTCAGTCACTCCCCTACTGAAAAAATCTAATCTTGACACATCTGATTTAAGTAATTTCAGGCCAATTTCAAATCTCCCATTTATCTCGAAAATCTTGGAAAATGTTGTTCTCAACCAATTACATTCTTTTCTGAGTACAAATTCACTATATGATAAATTCCAATCAGGATTCAGGAAATTACACAGCACCGAATCCGCCTTACTGAAAGTCACTAATGATATTATGTTGGCTACAGATAATGGGAGTGCTGTTGCTCTTGTTCTTTTAGATCTTAGCTCTGCTTTTGACATGGTTGACCACTCAAGTCTTATCTTTCGACTAAAAAGTTTAGGCATTCATTGCACCGTGTTAAACTGGTTTAAGTCTTTTTTAACCAACAGAACGTTTTCTGTATGCATTGAAAATCGCACTTCCTCAGCAGCACATCTGTTCTGCGGTGTACCGCAGGGTTCTATTCTAGCTCCGATACTATTCTCCTTATACATTTTACCATTGGGCTCTATTTTCTCTAAACATGGAGTATCTTTCCATCTGTACGCCGACGACACCCAATTGTACTTCCCATTCAAACAAAATAACTCTACCACATTAAAAGTCCTGCTTGCATGCTATCAGGAAGTGAAGCTATGGCTTGAACAAAATTTTTTAACTTTAAATGAGAATAAAACGGAAGTATTACTGTTTGGTCCAAACGATCGCTTTGACCTCGGTACCTTAGACCTGGATGAGTTAAATCTGCACGTTACTTCATCTGCTAAATATCTAGACTTCCTCTTCGACTCAGGCCTTAAGTTCGATAAGCAAATCAACTCTGTTGTTAAGTCATGTTTCTTTCATTTAAGGCGTCTTGCAAAAGTTAAATCTTTTCTTTCCCCAAAAATTTTTGAAATAGTCATTCATGCGTTTATCACCTCACGAATTGACTATTGTAACTCACTTTATTTTGGAGCAAATCAATCATCTATCGGGCACCTCCAACTAGTACAGAATGCTGCTGCCAGGTTGTTGACCGGTAGTCGAAAGTTCGACCACATTACACCGATTTTATCTTCCCTAAACTGGCTACCAGTAAAACAGAGAATAGAGTTTAAAATTTTAGCTTTTATTTTTAAATCACTACACGGCCTAGCACCAGGGTACTTGGCTGACCTTATACACTTCCACAATCCACCCAGGTCTCTTAGGTCTAGTAACCTTGGATTGCTCTCGGTGCGCAGATCAACATTGAAACATCGAGGAGACCGAGCTTTTGCAATAGCAGGCCCCAAATTATGGAATAGCCTACCATCATCGATCAGAACAGTATCGTCATTTGCCTCTTTTAAACTGAAGCTTAAAAACCATTTGCTTAATGTGGATACTTAACGCGCTCCCTAAATCTTAACCGTCTCTTATTCTTTGCAATGTATTATTTATTCTACTGCTTGTAAACTGCATTATCTTGTTTTGCAACTTTATTATACTGTATTATCCCTGTTTCGATTATTCTATCTTGTTCAGCACTTTGGTCAACCATGGGTTGTTTTTAAATGTGCTATACAAATAAATAATGAATGAATGAATGAATGTATGTCACAATACCAGCATACAGTCTTGAGTTGCTATACACTCATTAGGGACTCTCCCTAAACCAACGAAATACATATTTTACTGCACAGTTTTTGAGCAAAGACTATTTAAAAAGCCAAGACTCTTAAAACAAGATTTAAAGATTTATTTTATTTTTTGTTTGTTTCATTTAGTTTTAAGTTATATATATATATATATATTTCGTTTAACTGTTTTTGGGCAGTCAAAATGAATTTAATTAAATCTATTGATATAAATAATGATACTGGTAATTCTCAGATATGTTCTATCAAATTTTATATAATATGTTCAAACTAAATTTCTCATAAATATTTTTATGATTTAAGAAAAAGAGAAGTTTTGGAACAACAGGAGAGTGAAAACATTCATTTTTTTAACCAAATAACAACAAAATCTAAACCATTCAAATGCTTCAATGTAACAGTTACATAAAACACATACATTACAGACAACTGAAGATGACTATAACACACACCAGTAGTTGGGCTACTGGTTAATTTCAGAAGTGCGTCTCATCATCACATGTGCACATTTATCCCGTCTGTTGCCACAGTAATGACTTCATGCTAAGATTGTTTTCTGCCATTTATATTGGTGCTGATGCATGCGAGTTTTGAAGTTCAATTGTCCTTAATAAACACGGAAAATCCCATACTATGTGCAGTTGTGTACCGGCCCCCTCAGTTCAATAATGTATTTCTGAATGAGTTTGCGGACTTTCTGGGCAATGTAGTTACAATATATGACCGAATTGTATTGCTTGGTGATTTTAACATTCATTTTTGCTGTCCTAGTAAGCTGTTAACCAAAGAGTTTTGTATTCTATTGGACTCTCTTAACTTCTCTCAACATGTACAATATCCTACGCATGTTCATGGCCATATCCTGGACTTGGTCTTTGCTCATGGACTTACCATCATGGATATGGAGATAAGAGACAATGGGTTTTCTGATCATAAATCTGTGACTTTTACAATTGCCCAATCATGTCGATCAAATCCGAAACCTGTGCAAGCACGTTGGGTTCGTTATTTCTCATCCACAGCCAGCAATTACTTTTCCATTGCCTATGAATCAGCTAACGAACTACAAACTATGAGACAGATCACTGAAAACACAGACGCTGATGCATATTTAAATATTTTCAGTAGTACCTGCTTGGACATTGTTAACAAAATTGCTCCCTTAAAACCTAAACGGTCCATCAAGAAATCTTCACCGTGGATTAATGATTTTATCCGTTCACTCCGACAAAACTGTAGACGAGCAGAACGCAAATGGTTAAAGGACCGACTGCAGATGTCGTACGAGATTTTAAAAGAATCTCTTCATGGTTTCCAGTAAGCTGTTAAGTCTGCTAAATCAAAATATCTTGCAGAAGTTGTCTCAAAAAATTCTCATAGACCTAGAATTTTATTTTCCACAATTGACTTTGTCCTAAACCCTGTGGTTGCTGTTTTTAATGATGTATCTGATTCTCTATGTGAAAACTTTTTATCTTTTTTTGTTTCAAAAACAAAAAGGTTAAGACCACAAATAACACAAAGCTCGCTTGTTTTCCCCGAAGTGAGGTGCTCATCTACCTGGAGCATGTTTGATCCAATTTCTCTATCCACTTGCAGAGAGATTGTTGAACACCTAAAACCTACCTCATGCCCAAATGATATTATTCCATCACACTTTTTTTAAACTAATTATTAATATAATAGGGCCTGATTTCCTATTTTTTATCAACACCTGTTTGAATACTGGTACGGTCCCGGACTGCCTAAAACATGCTTCAGTCACTCCCCTACTGAAAAAATCCAATCTTGACACATCTGATTTAAGTAATTTCAGGCCAATTTCAAATCTCCCATTTATCTTGGAAAATGTTGTTCTCAACCAATTACATTCTTTTCTGAGTACAAATTCACTATATGATAAATTCCAATCAGGATTCAGGAAATTACACAGCACCGAATCAGCCTTACTGAAAGTCACTAATGATATTATGTTGGCTACAGATAATGGGAGTGCTGTTGCTCTTGTTCTTTTAGATCTTAGCTCTGCTTTTGACATGGTTGACCACTCAATTCTTATCTTTCGACTAAAAAGTTTAGGCATTCATTGCACCGTGTTAAACTGGTTTAAGTCTTTTTTAACCAACAGAACGTTTTCTGTATGCATTGAAAATCGCACTTCCTCAGCAGCACATCTGTTCTGCGGTGTACCGCAGGGTTCTATTCTAGCTCCGATACTATTCTCCTTATACATTTTACCATTGGGCTCTATTTTCTCTAAACATGGAGTATCTTTCCATCTGTACGCCGACGACACCCAATTGTACTTCCCATTCAAACAAAATAACTCTACCACATTAAAAGTCCTGCTTGCATGCTATCAGGAAGTGAAGCTATGGCTTGAACAAAATTTTTTAACTTTAAATGAGAATAAAACGGAAGTATTACTGTTTGGTCCAAACGATCGCTTTGACCTCGGTACCTTAGACCTGGATGAGTTAAATCTGCACGTTACTTCATCTGCTAAAAATCTAGGATTCCTCTTCGACTCAGGCCTTAAGTTCGATAAGCAAATCAACTCTGTTGTTAAGTCATGTTTCTTTCATTTAAGGCGTCTTGCAAAAGTTAAATCTTTTCTTTCCCCAAAAATTTTTGAAATAGTCATTCATGCGTTTATCACCTCACGAATTGACTATTGTAACTCACTTTATTTTGGAGCAAATCAATCATCTATCGGGCACCTCCAACTAGTACAGAATGCTGCTGCCAGGTTGTTGACCGGTAGTCGAAAGTTCGACCACATTACACCGATTTTATCTTCCCTAAACTGGCTACCAGTAAAACAGAGAATAGAGTTTAAAATTTTAGCTTTTATTTTTAAATCACTACACGGGCCTAGCACCAGGGTACTTGGCTGACCGTATACACTTCCACAATCCACCCAGGTCTCTTAGGTCTAGTAACCTTGGATTGCTCTCGGTGCGCAGATCAAGATTGAAACATCGAGGAGACCGAGCTTTTGCAATAGCAGGCCCCAAATTATGGAATAGCCTACCATCATCGATCAGAACAGTATCGTCATTTGCCTCTTTTAAACTGAAGCTTAAAAACCATTTGCTTAATGTGGATACTTAACGCGCTCCCTAAATCTTAACCGTCTCTTATTCTTTGCAATGTATTATTTATTCTACTGCTTGTAAACTGCATTATCTGTTTTTGCAACTTTATTATACTGTATTATCCCTGTTTCGATTATTCTATCTTGTTCAGCACTTTGGTCAACCATGGGTTGTTTTTAAATGTGCTATACAAATAAATAATGAATGAATGAATGAATGTATGTCACAATACCAGCATACAGTCTTGAGTTGCTATACACTCATTAGGGACTCTCCCTAAACCAACGAAATACATATTTTACTGCACAGTTTTTGAGCAAAGACTATTTAAAAAGCCAAGACTCTTAAAGGAGAACTCCGGTCAATTTTAACATTGAGCTCAATTTTTAGTAAATTTGGAGTGCTGTCAATACAGAGAACAACGACAAAAATCGGTGTTGCCTACACTGTGTTATCCTATTTTTAAAATTTACACCCTATTGACTTGAATGGGGCAAGTTTTAAACTTAACCAGTTCTTCTTATCATCCTTGATGTGTCATTACAAGTGCCCAGCCATGTTGAGTGATTCCTTCAGATTGAAAACGAGTGAATCTGACTGCAGTAGATGTGAAAGATATGAATAAAAATGATGTTATATCAGCCAGCGCAAATACCTGTATTTAGTTCCTGTTTTCGGTCGAAGTCCAAAGTAGTCGATTGTCGAGTTCACGCGCATAGGTTTAGTTACTATGA
This sequence comes from Phoxinus dragarum, assembly GCA_033366665.1. Lineage (NCBI taxonomy): Eukaryota > Metazoa > Chordata > Actinopteri > Cypriniformes > Leuciscidae > Phoxinus > Phoxinus dragarum. The sequence goes on from JARPMJ010004401.1 coordinate 72,370, forward strand.
TCACGTGCGTGAACTCGACAATCGACTACTTTGGACTTCCACCGAAAACAGGAACTAAATACAGGTATTTGCGCTGGCTGAATTAACATCATTTTTATTCATATCTTTCACATCTACTGCTGTCAGATTCACTCGTGTTCACTCTGAAGGAATCACTCACATGGCTGGGCACTTGTAATGACACATCAAAGATGTTAAGAGGATTTAAAAGCAGGTTTAAAACTTGCCCCATTCAAGTCAATAGGGTGCAAATTTTAAAAATAGGATAACACGGTGTAGGCAACACCGATTTTTGTCGTTGTTGTCTGTATTGACAGCACTCCAAATTTACTAAAAATTGAGCTCAATGTTAAAATTGACCGGAGTTCTCCTTTAAAACAAGATTTAAAGATTTATTTTATTTTTTGTTTGTTTCATTTAGTTTTAAGTTATATATATATATATTTAGTTTAACTGTTTTTGGGCAAATGAATTTAATTAAATCTATTGATATAAATAATGATACTGGTAATTCTCAGATATGTTCTATCAAATTTTATATAATATGTTCAAACTAAATTTCTCATAAATATTTTGATGATTTAAGAAAAAGAGAAGTTTTGGAACAACAGGAGAGTGAAAACATTCATTTTTTTAACCAAATAACAACAAAATCTAAACCATTCAAATGCTTCAATGCAACAGTTACATAAAACACAGAGATACATTACAGACAACTGAAGATGACTATAACACACACCAGTAGTTGGGCTACTGGTTAATTTCAGAAGTGCGTCTCATCATCACATGTGCACATTTATCCCGTCTGTTGCCACAGTAATGACTTCATGCTAAGATTGTTTTCTGCCATTTATATTGGTGCTGATGCATTTGAAGTAATGCATGCTTGCACTATATGTTTTTCTTCTCATCTTGCACTGTCCAGTTTATTTGCAAAGAATTAGGTGCTGATTTTTTGATGGTGCTGCTGTTTAGCACTGGAATGTCTCTGGGGATTCAAGATATGTCAATTCATACACTGAATATTCCAATGAATATTGAGCATGCTCGAACAAACCACTTTGAGTTTTGCATTACTTTTTAAGTCCTCGTAGACTTTGGTTAACCTTGTTGGCTTAAAGTGGCTTGACTTCTTGTTCAAAGCACCCGTAACCTTCATTGCAGTAATCAGTATATTGGAGTGGTGTCACTGCCAAAAAGATGTACAAGTAATCCAATACAGAAATTAAAATAGTACAATAAAATATTGCTTTATATTTTATTGTACTATTTTCATCTTTTCATCAAAGAAAAACTATTTGTGTTTCCTGTGTCACTGCCTGGAAAAGACGGACAGATTTCAGTTATATCCCAACCTGATGATCTGGAAGCAAACAGGACTCCTCCTAAAGATTCAGTAATTTGTTGGTATGAAGTTTATACTTGCTCCAACAAACCAACAATTTCCTTTAGAAAGTTATAAGAACCAAGAAATTGCATGACATCAGTTCAAATGTCCTAGTTTCATCAAGTCATTATGACTTTTTTGTTTTGTTGTCAAACTCCCCCCTTTCATAATTTTGTATGACAGAACAACTTCCTAAGCAACAAACAAGCACAATAAAATTACATTTCCCTTTTTCGAAAGCTATTATGGGAAGCTATTATTGTAGGTTTGCCACATCATTATGAATCAGTGACTACAGCTGTAAACATTTTCATTGGAGTTTCATCGTAAAATTGTAAATAAATACAAATTCCTGACGTCACGTAATACGCAATTACGTTGAAAAGGTCACGCTTCTATGAAAAGTAAAAAAATTCTGTCCTAACGGAAATGTTCTTTTAGGCTTTTTAATATTACAACACCCAGGATACGCACACGAAATAGGCATTAACGATAAACTGACACAAAGACATTTGAATATGTGAGTATGGTCCTCCTTCCGCACATTTGTAAACACTGACTCGGTACTTCCGCCTACGTCAAGCATGACCTTTTCAACGTAATTGCGTATTACGTGACGTCACGAACGCGCATCACAGAACAGAGCAAGGCGAGCATTTGTGCTTATAAAACTTAAACTTTTTGATTTATTTTTGAAATGACCGAACGTTTCGCTAGATAAGACCCTTATTCATCGTCTGGTATCGATTAAAGCCCTTTGAAGATGCACTGAAACTGTCATTTGGACCTTGAACCAGTTGGGGCCCATTGACGTCCATTATTTGGAGAAATGTTTTCATCAAAAACCTTCATTTCTTTTCGACTGAAGAAAGAAAGTCATGGACATCTTGGATGACATGGTGAGATTCTAAAAGTGAACTAATCCTTTAAGTGTACTTATTGGCCATAACAAAACATGTAAATCTCATCTTAAATCTGAAAAATAACCAGTAGCGGAGTGCAGCCTTAAGGAGAGACTCAGGAGGTTGCAACTTTTAGCTGCACCTGGACGTTTCTGAATGGTTAGTGGATACATTTATGTAGTTGTTGTGGAGTTACATTGATTCGTGTCATCGACTTGCATGAACTGTCATGTTGAACTTTTACACAAGTTGACACAGATCCCTGAGGTCTGTGACATTTTATGGTCTGTGCAGCCGACGACAAAACAGTTTGCTTGCTTTGCTCGAACTTTTGTCATTGCGTTAGAACTGCTTAACGTTACACTGTTGTCGCTTCCGAAAACCAAATGGCGGCACCGTGGGTGGAAACGTGCAGGATAAGGGCGGTAATATTATAACAAGATCCTCTTCCTATGTCAGAAATGAAGCGAAATCTGATCGCCTTATTTTTTTTAAATGCTTGCAGGGAAAGGCTTACCAAAACAAAGTTACTGGGTTACTTTTCACGTTTTCTGTGTTGGTAGATGCACCACCAGGGACCCGATTTTAGCATTTAAACACGGACAAAGTCAACTTTTCATGACATGTCCCCTTTAAGTAACATGACATTTGAATGTCCCTCCACTATTATCCTTACACGGAAGACACCTGTTGAAGTGCTCCAGAAATTGCTCTATTAACCTCATTTCTTAAATTCTTTGGTAAGTAAATTAGATATTTTTATTCACAAATCAACTTTGTCTAACATCATTTTACTGTAAATTGAGAAAATATTGATGTTTTCATATATGGCAACCAGTGATGCGCGGGTTGATCCAAAATGAGGTCACCCGCGGTTACGAGTCATCCAAAAATATTTTTAATGATATTCGGGTCGCGGGTCGGTCGGTTAGTTTGAAATAAAGATACCAATTAAACCTTTGTAATTTATATAGGCTAGTAGGCTACTAGACACAATGTTCTATGAAATACATAGGTGTACACTTTATTGGCTGAATAACTGCGCGAGGATGACGCACGAGCTCATCAGAGATGACAGTGGGAAATCCTGAATGTTGAGCGCGTTATTAACTTTTGACTAAAAGCTGACGCGGGACAAAATGCCCGATTTCCCAACACGTTGAACTGAGCAATGCCATTGTGCCATTTTAATAGGCTACTTTTAAACGCATATAGCTCAGTAATGTCAGTTTTATGTATTTGCTGAGAGGGGGCGGGGTTTTTGTTGGGAAAATCGGGGGAGAAACGCGCACTTCGATTAGACTGGATAAACACATGCAGCATCTTAATTGTTAAGAAAATGAAACGAATTAAATGAATAAATCAAGCCTTTATTACAAAATGAGCATTTACTATAGCTACTTTAAAAAACGCGGGTCAGGAAGCGGGTCAGGTACAATATTTTCTTTCTTTTTTTTTGCGGTCCGAGTTGCGGGCGGGTTATTGAAAACGTCGGTCGGGTGCGGGTTGTTTATACATTGACCCGCGCATCACTGACCCGCACCCGACCGACGTTTTCAATAACCCGCCCGCAACTCGGACCGCAAAAAAAAAGAAAGAAAATATTGTACCCGACCCGCTTCCTGACCCGCGTTTTTTAAAGTAGCTATAGTAAATGCTCATTTTGTAATAAAGGCTTGATTTATTCATTTAATTCGTTTCATTTTCTTAACAATTAAGATGCTGCATGTGTTTATCCAGTCTAATCGAAGTGCGCGTTTCTCCCCCGATTTTCCCAACAAAAACCCCGCCCCCCTCTCAGCAAATACATAAAACTGACATTACTGAGCTATATGCGTTTAAAAGTAGCCTATTAAAATGGCACAATGGCATTGCTCAGTTCAACGTGTTGGGAAATCGGGCATTTTGTCCCGCGTCAGCTTTTAGTCAAAAGTTAATAACGCGCTCAACATTCAGGATTTCCCACTGTCATCTCTGATGAGCTCGTGCGTCATCCTCGCGCAGTTATTCAGCCAATAAAGTGTACACCTATGTATTTCATAGAACATTGTGTCTAGCCTACTAGCCTATATAAATTACAAAGGTTTAATTGGCATCTTTATTTCAAACTAACCGACCGACCGCGACCCGAATATCATTAAAAATATTTTTGGATGACTCGTAACCGCGGGTGACCGCAGGCACCCGCT